>NW_026466231.1:0-43534 GCF_026875155.1 Cherax quadricarinatus
GAAAAAAGAGTTTTTGCTGGGAATTGTGCAGATGGAATGAAATTAATGTTTTAATTAATCAACATTACGAAATTGGAAGAAAAACTGCCTTGTAAAAGAAAGGCTTTGAATAAAATTAAAGGGTGTAAACCAGGCAGTTGGTCAACCTATTAATGCAAAGGGTGGGTTTGCCAAAACCTCCAGAGTACGGTCTGGAGGAAATCAGACTAGGTCGGCAGTAATTAATTGTTCAATTGCAGACCAGTCAGCCAAACAGTTCTAAGGATATAACACATAATGACTCTGAAGTATCTGTCAAGTTGCAAAAGGAAAAAATAATCCCAGTGGTAATAATCATAGTTAAGAGTTAAATAGGCACATATCAAGTCAGGAATCAGTAATAGTGGTTCCTCACATCAAGGTAAGAGGAATTAGTACCTCAGTAAGTGTACCAGTTAATAAGAGGTCAGGCAAGGAAAAGAGAGACTGCCTCTTCTGCCAGGGTACTCATTTCACTAAAAATTGTAATGCCTATAATTCATGGGATATTAAAGTGGAAAGAATGAAAGAACTTGACAGATTTATCAGATGTCTGGACAATCATAATGTAAAGGACTGTCATACCAAATTGAACATTTGCTATCAATGCAACAAGGGAAGGCACCATACAGTTACGTGCAGGGTTGTATGTAAGTCTGATAATAATGGTGACAATAATGATAATGTTAATAACCCTGACACTACAGTGACTGATGTAAAGGTTGCAGCTAATGGCAATAATGATGGCCTAGCTGAGGTAGCCTTGCCGGCGTTGGATGTAAAAATTCAGGATAAAGGGCATAAATCCAAAACCATGCGGCGTCACTCTCCTCAACACTGGCAAGGGCCATGTAATATATGGCAAACTGCCGCCTAGTAATAATGACTAGAGGAAGTAGTGAATACAGTCATGGTGTCTTATTCATAAAAGGTCAACCCAGTACAAGTATTCTTCTATCGAGAATGATGTTGAACCAGTCTAATTTGTGAGAGCTGGACAGCATAGTGATTAATATAAATGAGGAAAGTCCAAATGATTCCTTTACTCAGGAACAATACCTGAAAGATGTTAAATGTGAATCTGGACATTACTGGGTGCGACTTCCGTGGAAGCTCGACCGTCCAGAAATACCTACTAATTATAGGATGGCGTATGGACAGTTAAAGGGCCCAGCTCTGTGAACTGAGCAAGACACCAAATTTGTTGACTGCTTGTAATGATATAATTAATAAACAGTTAAATAATAAATTGTTCCTACTTCAGGCGACGATAAATACACACCTTAAGTGCACAGGTGGCCCACTGAGCGAAGTAATTGGGTAAATAATCTTATCTGGACAATTTCCGGGTGTGACGTCAACTGAAGAGGAACTAATGAGGATATGTGAAGGGGTTAATGAACTAATGCAGTAAGGTGCAGGGGCTGACTTGGGATACTGAGAGAGACTTGTTATTGTTAAAGTCTCATAATTCCAGTATGCCCAATAAATTAATCCAGGGAGCATAGGCTTATGCCCCTGAGAGAATGGAACACTAATTAGTCCATTTTTGAGGGTTCAATAAATATGGATGGCCATGGAGTTGGTGCCTATATGCAGTAATGTGCTGGGGCTGACTTGGGATACTGAGAGAGACTTGTTATTGTAAAGTCTCATAATTCCAGTATGCCCAACAAATTAGCCCCGAGAGCATAGACTTAGTGTCGTACCTTACAATAAGAGGGAAATTGTTAATACCAGAAGCATGGAGGCTTGAGTGTGCTTTGGATGGAGCCCTACCTGAGGAGTTAACAGGTGGAAAGAATTAATGGGTGATTATGTAAATATCAATGTTGGAGTTCCCAAGCCAGGTGGCCAGTGAAGATGGGAAAATTGTACTCCACATTATGTAAGTCGTCTAGCAACGACCTCCGCCCGGCTGCAGTGTGGAAATTTTTTTATTTTCCGAAGCTATAGCGCCTAATAGGTGTTTAATGTGTCGATATGAGTCAAAAATGTATTTGACAATAGGGTAGAACCAAGAGTTCCCTTTGCGCATGCGCGGATGTGCGGGGATATAGGGGGAGTCGGGCCATGGGGAGGCAGGAGTGTTTTGAATGTGGTGAGGAGGCTGGGAAAGCATGGAACCACGAAATTGGCATTCACGGCGGCCTAAGGATTAATATAGGCCTCATTTCATAATAGGAAGTGTCGTAACTGTTCCTGGTGGAGAGTGAGGGAACGTGATTTACGGGACCACCGTAATAAAGTGGTAAAATGAGTGAATAAGGGTAGGACTGGGTGACTGGCGCGTCACTATGGACTGTGTCCTGGGGAAAATTACCCTTGGTTTAAATCATCATCATCGGTCTCAGATCTTAATGGAGTGATCTCTAATGTGTATAATAATTATGAGAGGTTAAATCGTCTTGTGAATGGTAATGTAATCAGTGATAATAACGTTGAGTTAAGAGAATGCGGGATGTGAAATAGATCGCCCTGCTCCGAGTGAATGTGTGACTCGTACCGGGGATAATGAAGATTTATGGAATCACGACTTCTAAACCGGGACAAACCGATGGATACCTCGTCCTGCTGGAATGAGAACCATGTCGGTGTAGCAGAGCATCGAAATGAGATGGTGAATGGAGGAAATAAGGAGTATCAATCACCCACAGTTAAGTAACCCCTTCTATTAAACAGATGATGGTGGCAGTTAGGTTATGTTGAAATTTGGTGGGTTTTTGGGTGATCCAGCTAAAAGTGACCCCAAGAACATCTGGTAAGGGGTGGGATTATGTAAAAAATGTTTATCCTTGATGGTTTTCAGGTGTATCCTACCCCCCTTCATCAGCAAATTAATATATCATACATCCACAAATAATTATAGCACCGTACTTGTGGGTGTACCCAACCCATACTGGTCCGGATAGAATGGATAAGTTGTGGGGTCGAAGGAACCACTTGCCGCGCCAGGGGGGTTAAGTTTTTCAATGTTACACGGGGTATGGGTAAACACAGGGTTGCTCCCAATGGATTATGGTATGTATATAATGTTTAGGTACATACAGGAACATCCTAGAAAATTTTCCATAGCCCCTATGCTCATTGGTTTGTCCTTCCTGCTCACCTGTTCCTGGCCCCCAAAGGTGTCTGGTAATGTCCCAGCACATGTCCCAGTTCCTTCAATGTCTTCCAACCTCTCATTCTGTCCTAGTGTGCTCCCTGTCTGGCAATTAGAGTGTTGTCGATCTTAATGTTAATTTGCGCAACTCCTGCTCTGCTACCAAACATAATATAGTAGGTTTTGTCAGTGTTAAGCATAAGTTTATTGATGAGAGTATTACTAGTGATATGAGCAAATTCGCCGATGACACAAAGATAGGTAGGATAATTGATTCAAACTTAGATGTTAGGGAACTTCAGGAGGATTTAGACAAACTCTATTCTTGGTCAGAAAAGTGGTAGATGCACTTCAATGTAGATAAATGCAAGGTTCTGAAGCTCGGGAGTGTCCATAACCCTAGTACTTATAAGTTAATTGATGTAGAACAGATTGTGAAAAGGACTTGTGGGTTATGGTGAGCAGCAACCTTAAACCAAGACAGCAATGCCTAAGTGTACATAATAAGGCAAATAGATTATTGGGATTTATATCAAGAAGTGTAAGCAACAGAAGTCCAGAAGTCATGCTGCAGCTTTATACATCATTAGTAAGGCCTCACCTAGATTATGCAGCTTAGTTCTGGTCTCCATATTAGAGACTGGATATAAATTCGTTAGAAAACATTCAGCGTAGAATGACTAAATTAATACATAACATTAGAAATCTTCCCTATGAAGAAAGATTGCAGACTCTTAAATTACATTCACTTGTTAGAAGAAGAATGAGGGGAGACATGATCGAAGTGTATAAGTGGAAGATGGGTATTAATAAAGGGGATATTAATAAGGTCTTGAGGATGTCTCTCCAAGAGAGAACTTGCAGTAATGGATTTAAATTAGACAAGTTTAGATTTAGAAAGGACATAGGAAAGTATTGGTTTGGAAATAGGGTAGTTGATGAGTGGAACAGTCTACCTAGTTGGGTTGTTGAGGCTAGGACTATAGGTAGCTTCAAATTTAGGATGGATAAATATGAGTGAGAGGGGTTGGATTTGATTGGGACTTGCAAATGAGTGGATAGAGTTATCAGAGATTATTTCTTGGTTAGCATTGAAAATTGGGTTGGGCAAATGTTTTGTTAGTAAGTAAGTAAGTAAGTAAGTTTATTCAGGTAAACACAAATACAGTTACATAGAATTATCATACATAGCAGCATATGTGTAGGGAACCTAGGATAACCCAAAAAAGTCAGACAGAGTGACTTATTTCCATTGGGGTCCTTTTACCTTATTATTATAGTATAAAGGTTATAATATTTTCTTATTATTCTACAATGAAGATAACATCTTATTATCATACTAAAAAGACTATCTACTACACGAGGGTCATTAAGACTATCTACAATACGAGGGTCATTACAAGGAATAAGGTAAAATTTACACGTATGTTAGCTAAAAATAGAAAATCATTCCCCTCCCTTTCTGTAGCTACATTCATCAGACACCTTTTGGCACTCTTCTTGAACTGGTTCATGCTATGACTGGCTTTGACATGTGCGGGTATCTGTTCCATTCCTTTATTGCTGTACAATAAAAGGTGTTTGAAGCCTGGCCTTGACTGTGGGTACTACAAAGTTGTGCTCTCTCCCCTAGTACTATGATTGCTTTGGTTCCCAACCTTGACAAAATTGACAGCAAGATATTCTGGACATTGTTTGTGAGCAATTTTAAAAAACATGATTTAGCTTCAGTTGTTTTACTCTGTCTTCAACATTTAGCATATCCAACTGCTGTAATTCATCCTGGCCTACATGTTCTCTTGGTCCCAGCCCCAGGATGAATCTTACGATTTTGTTCTGGGTGATTTGCAGTCTATCTTTCAGTTTTTTTTGTCAAGGCAGAGTACCAAGAAGAGCAAGCGTAATCCATATGGCATTGTATAAGGGCTAGACATAGGGTCCTGCGAGCCTCAGTAGGTAGACACTGTGCTTGTCTATACAGGAACTTCAGTTTGGCATTCGCTTTCTTTACTACACTGTTCCCTATCAATTCTCCTGACATGCATGGGTAAAAGGGGATTCCCAAATATTTTACTGATGAAACCAAAGTGATGGGCTCCCATTACATTGAACATTAAATTATTTACCCTTCTCAGTTTATGTTTCTTTGCCAAAGAGAATGGCTTCAGTTTTCCCTAGGTGTAATGATAGTTTGTTGTCTACTAACCATTTGCGCAGGACTCCAGTTCCAGTGTTAAAACATTAGCAATATCTTGTGGGTCTTTACCTGACACTAACAGAGCACTGTCATCTGCATACAGTAGGAGTTTGCACTTGACACTGATAGGCATATCATTGACAAACATAAAGAATAATAAGGGACCCAGAATACTACCTTGGGGAACTCCACATGTTATCGGCAGGGGTTCTGATTCTGTTTTGTTGATTTTGACTATTTGTCTCCTGTTGCTAAGGTAGGACTTAAACCAGTCTACAGAACCTATACCAATAGCTTGAAGTTTATTACATAATATATTGTGGTTGACAGTATCGAAGGCCTTTTGCAGGTCTAAGGTTCCCATGCCTATGAGGTTCCCCTTTGACATTTCAGTTCTCAGGTAATCCATCAGATTAATAAGGGAGGTGTCGGTTGAGTAGGATCTTCTAAAGCCCGATTGATAGCTATGGAGAATGTTGTTGTCATTAAGGTACTTAACTACTTGAGAATACACCGCCCTCTCTAGAATTTTAGATATTATACTGAGTATACTAACAGGCCTATAGTTGCTTACATCAGACCTACTATTTTTCTTGAAGATAGGAGTGACTCTGGCCTCCTTGAACCCCTCCGGTACTGTATTAGTGGTGATTGATAGATTTATTATGTGAGCAATAGGGATTGACAGTTCAGAAGCACCATCTTTTAGGAACTTAGACGGGATGTTATCAGGGCCTTGTGCTCTTAGTTGGGTTTAACCTGCTTAGTTCTTTTTGAATAAAGTCATGAGATACACTTACTAGTTGACAACTGTTTGGGGTTACCCCTTTATTGGTATAGTATGTTTGAAACTTATCAGAGTCTGTGTTAAAGGTATTTGATGCAGCTGGTAGTTTACTTACTAGTGTTGATGCAACAGATGTGTAGTAGGAATTAAAGCAATTTGCCACCTTAGATGTTTCGTGGCATACCTCATTATCGATAGGGGAGTACTATGTTAGACCTATCTACTGGCTTATGGCTATACCCCAACTGTTTTAGTTGTTGCCAGAGCTTTCTGGGGTTATGCTTATACTCTTCAATTTTTGAGCAGTAGTGCTTTGCCTTTGCTCCTTTTATAAGTCTCTGTACTCTGTTCTCACCCTTTGGAATTCATTTAGTGCTGCAATATCCTGTCTGTTTGCTTTAAATCTTTTTAGCAGCTGGTCTCTGAATTTCATATTATCTAATATCTCAGTATTCATCCAGGGTTCAGTTCTTCGTTTAATCCTAACCTCTTTAACTGGTGCAATATTATCAAGGATGGTAGTGAACATTGTTTTGAATTTTTCCCAGGCATCGTTTACGTCCGTGCAACTTGTTATCTCTGTCCAGTCACAATTGTGTAGCCTATTTACCAGTGTTTCTTTACTGTAGTTTCTAGTTGACCTCATTTTTTATTGTCCTGTGTAGGCCTATCCTACCCCTAGTGATTTTCCTGGTGCAGTAAATGATGAAATGATCACTAAGACCTGTGGTAATGACGCCTGACTGACTAATGTTCTCAGAGCGGTTACAAAGTATGTGGTCAATTAGGGTGGCTGAGAACTGTGTGATCCGGGTTGGAGTATTAATAAGTTGAGTGTAACTATTTAATCATAGAATTTGCTTATACCTTTTCATAGCCCGTTATTTTGCTGCTGAAAACAGATATTGAAGTCGCCCAGTATTATTGTCTCGCAATTGTTTTCAACTCCGGACAAGACTCTGGAAAAGTCTTCTAAGAACTGGTCCTGGGTAGGAGGGCGGTAACTAGTTCCTACTAAGATGGGTTTGGTCTTAGGAAGCAGCACTTCAAACCATAGAATCTCCAGTTTATTGTTTTTTAAATCAGGTCTTGGGTTGTAAGCTAAGTCATTTCTAATGTAGGCACATACTCCACCACCCTTTCTGTTCCTATCTAAGCGTTTATATTGTAACCATCTATTTTGACCTCGTCGTCAGTCACCGTATCATCCAACCAAGATTCAGAGATGGTTATAACTGCCGCCCTAATTTTGTTAGCTAGAATCCTAATCTCTGCCAATTTAGGAAGAAGTGATCTTGCATTGACATGAATAAAGTGAAGGCCTGTTTTCATAAAACAATCATAATCATCAATAAAATGGCAATGGGTCATTTGTATTAAAATTAGGTAAATCAATGTCATCACTGCTAAAGGGTAACTGTGCCAAAGTGCATTTGTTACACACAAATGAATTCTGGCACCGTTGCTATAATTGTACATACATCCATCATGCACCCACCCCTTACACATTTTACATAAGGTGCCTTTTCTGTTTTTCATGCGTACTTTAGTACAGTGTATGCACTTGTTTGGTAGTGTTTGAGATAATAATGGCTGTATTGCCTCACATTGACCTATGTATGCATTACATATGGAGTTAAGGTTATCATTCCTAGCTGCTAGACCGTCATTATTGCCGTCATTTATCTGTCTGTTTTGCCTCTGCACAATAGTTTGAGGTCCTGGATTAATTTGGATATCACCACTTAAGAGCGCTACAATAAGAGCTGTGTGCCACTGTTTCTGTTTAGGTATGCGGTGTTGCCATACCTTGCGGCGATAGTGACATTTACTTTTCTGGTAGGATGGCAACTGTTGGGCTTTTACTGTCCAGGGCGCTGTTACTCCATTCACCTTTTCCAACCCCCATGACTGATTTCTTTCTTCATGGAATTGAAGAAGAAATATAAATATAATTATGGCAGCCTGTAAACCCCCCTAATGCCTGCCATTTCACTCTTCGCTCTTTTTTACTCATATACAATAATATTTATTTCTCTTTTCCAGTCTCTAGTACACTTAGTATCTGCTTTAGCAATCACCACTGCATTACTAGTAAAATTTCCTCTTCAAAAACCCTCTTCACTGCTCACTTTTCCCTTAACTTCACAAAACCCTTACAATTAACCCCTTAATACACACTCCCCTTCCCATCTCACTTCACAGTCTGGCTTCCCCAATTAACTTCTAACTCCTTTCCATTCTGGTAGATCAGAAAGGTTTAATCCATGGTTTCATCCTTCCAAATCCCCCTCAGTTCCATTTATCGGGGGTTGTGTGGTGTTGTTGACTGCCTGACCTGTTTTGCTGACTCAGCCATTTTTAAAACACTGAGGGGAGTAACGCCACCTACAACCTGACTTTCCTTGAGTTTATAGATATATTTGGCGTTTTCTGCTATGATTCTCTCACTGTACACTGGTCAGCTGAATATAGGTCAGCTACTAAAACATTAACCTTGACTGTTTAACTATTCACTTCTTTCTCACGACTGGCACTGAGGGATAGCCGACCTATAACCTTGGAGTTTTGTACTGTTGATTTGACGATGTCTCCTGTGTTTCCCTCTCGTTAGCACTGGTACAGGTGATATGATGGTGGTACAGATATGATGCTACTGTCAACAGATGAACGTCAGTAAAGATGAGAAATTTTACTTCGCTAGTTGTACGTCTGGCAGTAGCGGCTGTTTGGATGCCGGTCAGCCATGTTTAAATGCTCAATTCTTTCCCTCGTTTGGCACTGAAGAAAAAAGTCCTACAGACCTGTCATTTCCTTGGAGATTTAGTTGATCAGGTTTTCTGCCATGTTGTCTTCCCGTTAAACACTGGTGCAGTTGATATGGAGGTCAGTTATTTCATTGTAGTGGAAAACGTCTCATGTCTGGTTCACGTCTGGTACCAGGTCTGGTACTTGAATGCCGGTCCCTCTTTTGTCATATTTAGTCCATTTCGTTGTCGTCACCGTCAGTTTTTATGTCACTATAGGTTCCTTGCATGTTGTTGCAGCAGTACTTGCCAACTTGGCCATCACTGGAGTTCGGATAGGCCCAGGGGACGGCAAGATGTAGGAGCAGCCTTGTTGCTGCTTGCTGTGGCTGCGGCCGCTTCATATAACTGATGGATGTATTATAAATTAACTGCCTAGTATGGGCCAACAGGCCTGCTGCAGTGATCCTCCTTTCTTATGTTCTTATGTTCTTATATTTGAAAAGAAAATGTCTCGGATGGTGGTTTGGTGGTCGGGGGGGGGGATTTTTTTTTTTACCGGCACTGTATTGTATTAAGTTACATATTCTAGTTGGACCCATCATGCAACGGGATCTGCGGACCGTGTCACTTTGTCGAGGAGGAGCTTTTATGTATTTTCTTTTTCTCAGCAAGATAATAAACCCCCGGGCCAAAACCGGGGTAGTCTGGTTAAGAATTTTTTGGGATTTAAAGAATCCGGGGGGTTTTTAATATTATGTCATCAGCAAATTTAATGATCGGTTGGTTAGAATAGCGTATATTAAACTTAAATTAGAAAATTGAATAAGGGGGGGACGGGCCACCCCCCAGGGGGGTTCCCCTAATTTTTCTATACCTAAAAAAAAACACAGAAGATTTTTTGGATAGGTAGTTTTTAAATTCAAATCCATTCTGCAAGTTCCAAATGATTACATGTCGTTGGCTCATTATACGCAGTTTTAAGGTCAAGGAAGGTAGTGATGGCGTCATGTCGGTGAGAAAGTTTTTAGCAATGATGAGCCCCTTCTTTATATCCCTGAACCAAACAACGAGGGTAAAATTTTTTTTGATTTGTTTGTCTTTAATTTTCATCTGTGTGGTATGAAAAGTTGTTATGAAACGTACAACCCAAGCCTGACTAACTCTTCGTCCTATGAAGAATGAGGGTCGCGATCTAAAAGTTTTTTCCCCCTTTAATTCTATTTTTTCCTCCCTCCCGGGCTGAGGGGGGTTTGGGAGATTGAGCCCTTTTGCTTTTTTTTCCCCAGCCTTTTGCCCAAGCTCTTCATACACTTTTGGCAGCAGCAAGGGCAGTTTGAAGGTTTCACTTTTTGGGGGTAAATATTTCTAAAAGGCTGGGCATAGTTGCGGCAGATTTTTCAGTGTCCGAAGTTTAGGGGCATTTTTATAGGAAAGTTTTTTAAAAAAATGATGATTTTATGGAAATTAGTTGGGGTTTTGAGTACCAGGAGGTTTTTGCGGGGGTTCTAAATAAATTTGAAACTGCGAGAGACTGGCGCTATTTTGACCATTAGATAAATGGGTTTTGAGAACCTCAAGTTGATAAAATTTGACAATGTGCAATTTCTTGGATATCTTTTTTGTGGAAACGTTTCGCACACGGGGGCTTCACAGTCCTATACAAAAAGAATGGTGAGGAAAAAAAAGGGGGTTTGAGGTAATCAGTCCCACAGCTTGTATTAAGCCAGGACATCTGGATTTTTTTAATTTCCCGGTGCTACATATTTTATGGGTTATGCCCCCAGAAAAGGAAATTAAATTAATTGCAAAAACTTTTTCTATTTTCCCTAGCGACCCCTCCCTAAATATGTTTTTTTTTTTTGCCGGGGCTTATTAGGGTTTAATTGGAATGTCTTAAAAATTTTTGGGAAATTGGGGAAAGGTTATGAAAATGTCAAATTCAGCTAAATATACTTTTTTGCCCACCCCGTGGTAAGTATTTTGTCTTTTTTGGTGTTTCCAAAAACCCTACACATGTTTTTATTTTTAAAATCACAAATAAATTTTAAAAAACTTGCTAATTTTATGTTCTCAGGGCTTTCAAAAATTTTATTGCCATTTTTTTATGTTTTTTATGTTTATAATTTTACTGGAGAGGTTTTGGGGTCAACGCCCCGCCCCCGGCGTGAAGGCCTCCTTTTTAGTTCCCAGAATCCCCCACAAGTCGACAAACAAATCCCCTTAATAGGGGGGAACATAGCAACAGGTGGAAAGAAAACACGTTCCTTGCTAGCTTCTCCCACTTTGTAACTATCCTAAATTGCTGAGTTTTAATATATTAGTGAAAATGAATAAAAAATTCAGAAATAAAAAATTTTGAAACTTCAGTACATGTGCGGATACATAACCTGTTGTGTCATCAATTAAATGTTGTAGTGACTATAATTCAGTGTTGTAACAAGAAGCCAAGACAGGAAGCAGCCATGGAAATTGGAACTGTACAAGAATCCTGCGGCAGAAGGAAACAGAACTACTGCCGAGTGAGGGAAGGAAATGGACACTTGATCAGGCCTCATACACATGTTATTGTACAGCAATAACATGGAACAGACTGCGTGCACATTTCAAAGCCTGTCATAGCATGAACCAGTTCAACACTCGTAAGTAAACTGCTGGTTGTATGGAAGACCTTAAACACAGACTCCAATAAGTATAAGACACAATACAGTAATAACGGCGTTATCTTCAAACAGTTGCCAACAAGTACGTGTATCTTATGACTTCATGCAAAAAGAACTAAGCAAGTTAAACCCATCTAAAAGCACAAGACCAGATAACATTTCGGCTAAGTTCCTGAGAGATGGTACCATGGAACTGCCAATCCCCATTGCGCACATGATAAATTTGTCCATCACTAATAATACCATTCCGGAGGAGCTCAAGGAGGCTAGAGTTACTATTATCTTCAAGAAAAAAGTAGGTATGATGTCAGCAACTATAGGCCTGTTAGTATACTTAGTGTGATACTTTGGAGAAACTGGCCGATCTCTTTCTGACAGACTTAGGGAGCACAAAAGTAGTGTTAGGCTTGCCGACACTAACAATGTTCTTTTCTGTCACGTCAGAGATCACAGTCATCCTATTAACTGGTCTTCTGCTAAAACTGTCTTCCCTACTTCCATCTTTAACAGTCGCCGTCTGGATGAATCCTCCCTAATACACAACTTTCCTTGTATGAATCTTAGTCGTGGCTTCGTCTCCGTAGATGCCTTCCTCTCCCACTACATTGTAAAATGTTCCAAACCTTAGAACACCCGTGACCTCACCTGATTCCTCCTTTTTTCTTCTTCTCCCTCTTCCCCTTTCCTTTTTCCTTTTTCTCCTTTGGGTTGTCTCTCTTCTGCACTGTATATTTGTTCCTTATTTATTATTTATTTATTTATTTGCCTCCCCCCCTCTCGGTGTTCTTGCTCTTACTGTCTATGGGCACCTAGCTCCCTTGCTGCTCCTCTTTCTTAGTATTTGACTGGCTCCTCCTCCTTCTTACTACCTTCCCCAGTACTACTTCCTTCCTCCTCCACTACTACTACTACTACTACTACTGCTACTACTACTACTACTACTACTACTACTACTACTACTACTACTACTACTACTACTACTACTACTACTATCACTACTACTACTACCACCTCCTGCCAATATATACCCTTCCCGCTCTCCTTTTCGTTAGTGTGACTGTAAATGGTCCAAGTCGGACCGAAACGTCGTCGTAAGCTGCTCTCTTCTATGTACGGGTTATTTGTGTATTGCGTACTTAAGTGTGATGTCCAAAACTCTACAGAAGAAGGTGTACTGTCAAGTAGTTAAGTATCATTAAGATAAAACATTCTCCATAGTTACCAATCAGGTTTCAGGAGACCTTACTTGACACACCTCCCTGTTTAATCTTATGGTCTACCTGAGAAATGCTATAAGCTTCCTGGCCGCCTTGTTTGCAAGATTTACAGTGTGGTTCTTCAAAACTAGGGATGCCAAGCCCATGATTCTTCTCAAATCACTTGTTTTCTCTAGGCTGGAATATTGCTGTACACTAATGTCCTCTTTCAGGTGCTGACCTGGAGAATGTACAGAGAACCTTCACGCCACACATAGGTACGATAAAGCACCTAATTTACTGGGAACGGTTGAAGTCCCTTGATTTGTATTCCCTAGAATGCAGGCGAGAAAGATTCATGATAAAATAAACTTGGAAAATCCTAGAGGGATTAGTACCAAATTTACACACGAAAATCACTCCCTACAAAAAAAAAAGACTTGGCAGTAGATGCAACATTCCCTCAATGAAAAGCAGGGGTGCCACGAATACACTGAGAGACAACACAAAAAGAGTCAGGGGCCCATAACTGTTTAACTGTCTCACAGTGTACATAAGGGGGGTTACAAATAGACCCCTGGCTGTCTTCAAGAAGGCAATAGACAGGCAGCTGAAGTCAGTACCTGATCAGCCGAGCAGTGGTTCGTACGTCGGATTATGTGCACCCGGCAGTAACAGCCTGGTTGACTAGGCCCTGATCCACCTCGAGACCTGGTCACGGACCAAGCCGCGGAGGCGTTGATCCCCAAAACCCTCTCCAGGTATACTCCAGGTATGGTCAGTTTGGAGTCAAATCTCACCCTAAGGATATCAGCCTCATCCCCGGGTACCAACACTCTCCCATTCATTCTTATCACTTCTATAGCATTACCATCATGGTGCCTAAAGACCATCATCATTTGTGCTTTCTCAGGAGCAAATGTGACCTGCCATAGTTTACCCAAGGTTGATATGGCTGTAAGCTGGTGATTGATGTAACCTTAAGCAGTTGGCATTTCCTTTCTTGGATAAGTAAATCTCTGAGTACAGTCGTCTGCATATGCATGGGATTCTGGGATGAGATGAAGGAGGTCATTAAGGTAGACATTCCACAACAATGGCCCAAGTACACTTCCCTATGGAACACTTGCACTAATAGAATGACTTGCTGATTCTGTCCCATTGAGAACTACACTTAGAGATCTACCTTGAGGGTAAACATTGAAGAGACATAGTGTAAAGCCTGCAAATCCCAGTGCTTGTAGTTTTGCCAAGAATCCTGGTGTCATACTCGGTCAAAAGCAACGGCAATGTCCAGTGTTACTACACAGCTGACTTTGGATTCATCCAGTGTCTGGTGCCACTTAGTGGAAAGGCTTAACAACAGATCAGCAGCAGAGAAAATCTTTTCTGAAGCCATATTGACGATCACAAATAAGTGAGATGTAGTCGAAAAACTCTGTCATCTTCCATGAGATTTTTGTCTCAAGAATCTTGCCAGTGATTGACAAGAATGACACTGATCTGTAATTGCTGATTTCTGCTCTGCACTTCCTTTTGTGAACAGGAACTACATTTGTCTCTTTCCACAGAGAAGGCCATTTACACTGTACTAGTCAGTGTTGATAGATCCTAGTTAGAGGTGCAGCTAGCTAGTCTGCGTATCCACTCAGTAATCTTGGGCTCAAATTATCTGGGTCCACAGCCTTTTCTTAGTCCAGCGATTTAAGAAGATACACCTCATCCAGTCTTATTGTCGCCATTGACGACCATGACACAGTTCTTGCTGTTAGCCATAGAGGTTTCCATGCTGGATCAGGAACTTGCATTTTGGCAGCAAAGTGTTTGTTTTCATCTGACTGTTTATTTAGAGGTGGAATAATTGCATCAGAGAATAACCTTGTCGGTCCTTGACTAAGGACCACAAAGTTTTGGAGCCCACTCTACCTGGTGCAGCTTTCTTTTTGTGTCAGCCACCCATTTTGAGATCGTCCACGTTTGAACTTCACCCATTTGTCTACAGGCTTGCCTGTGCAGGTTCCTGTTATAGACAGTGGGATGCCTCTTATACCATCTCAAAAGCCTAGTACTTAGCGGTAACATCCTCTCTACAACGAAAGACGAACCAAGGTTGATCTGTAGGCTTCGTCACATACTGCCGGTGAGGGATGTGTTCTTTTTGGAGATTAGGGATGTGTTCAGTGAAGACATTCATTTGATTGTTGACATCACCTTGGAGAACAGCATTCCAAATGATGGTAGCAAGCTCAGAGCAAAATGTTGGTCAGTTTCCTCTTTCCCACAGCCAGGTTGTATGTGTATATTCTTCACCTCGTTCTATAGGAATCTTCAGTGTCGTGAAGACAGCCTTGCTGTCAGATGATCACTAGCAAAGGTTGATAAGTGCTATGCCTTCCGACAGATCACTCGCTACTGGGCAATGGAGGAGCCAGAGATGTAAGTAGGGAAATCAACGAAGTTTCTCATGTCTAACACTGCAAGACGGTCATCAAAGTTCCTTTGTATAAGGTGTTGGTTAAGGTCACCAACAATTATAATATGTTGACATTTGTGTTGAAGCAAAAGGGTGTCCACATTTTCCGTGAGGAAGTTGATGGAGTCATTTCAGTTGCCCAAAAGAGGTCTGTACATTGAAGAACATCATTTCTAGATAAGAAGGAATGGCAACATCAAAGTGCTGGTTATGTACACTTTTAGAGAAGCACACAACAACACGTCCTCCTTGCACTTGCCTGTCTCTTCTTATCAATGAGGTGTAGCCAGCAATTTTTGCAAAATTGTCCGGAGTCCCGTTGTCCAACACTGTCTCAACAACAATAATCATGCCGGGACGTCGAGTGTTGACGAAACTGTGCGTCAGCTTTCCAACATTGGTAATAAAACTTCCAATGTTGGCCGACAGGATATTGATACCGGCTCCTCATGATTGTGTTCAGCTTGTGTTGATGGGTGTGTAAGGTGCCTGCCCTTGCTACAGGTAGGACCTCGAGGCAGCGGCTGGGCTGTAGCTCTGTGGTCCTGGATAAAGCACAAAGCCACCTGTTTGACCGAGACAGGAGTAGCTGGATGGGTTACGGGTGAGTGTTCACCAGTTCAGAGATCCTGCTGGTGTGTTACCAGAACACATCTCCAAAGAACTGGTGATTCTGTCTGCGTCTGTCATCTTCCTTTTTCTTTCGACAAGAGTCCTCCTGATATCCCATCTGGGGCAGTAACTGCACCTGGTGTCTCACAGGCAGTTGTTAGTGGTGAGCCGTCTTTTTTTTTTTTTTTTTTTTTTACACAGGGTTTCACAAGGTTAAGGATCCCTAGCTTTATTGACAAGCTATTTACAGGTTAAGGATTCCTAACTTTATTGACAAGCTAAGAGCTGTTGCCTACATCAGCTCATTTGAAAGCATTTTTTATTGTTATGAGACATACAAGTAGGGAACAGGATGAAGTTGGAGCCATCTGTGGGCCAGCATTTTCATTTGATCAACTGACTTTATCTCGTTGACATCATCATGCTGTACGAATGTGTTCCATACTCGAGTCATCCTGGGTATATAGGATCTCAGATGGAGTGATGTTCTGGAGAAGGTACAGCCAGAGTGAAGTTGCTGCTTTCTGCTCGTCTTGTGGCATAAAAGCTTGTTTCACGCTGTCCTCGAAGTGGATCCAAGTGTGGCACTTTGACAATGTTGGCCTTGTACATAACAGTAAGGCCACTCACATCCCTCCCGTGTTGAAGGCCCTGCTGAAATGACAGATCTATCCAGGATGGGTCCAGGCAAGAGATGAGACGTCTTGCTCTGTTCTTCACTCTGTCAAGCAGTCACAGATGAGAGGGGGGGCAGGCAAACCAAGAAAGTGGAGCATACTCAAGGTGCGAGCATACTTGTGCCTCGTACAGAATCTTGCAACCCCTACTGTCAAGTAGATGCGAGATACGGCGAAGTGCTGTAAGCTTCCTGGCTGTCTTGTTTGCAAGATTTACAACATGGTTCTTCATGGTTAGTTTGGAGTCAAATTTCACCCCAAGGATATCAACTTCTTCTCCAGGTGCCAACACCCTCCCATTCATCCTTACTACTGCACCAGCATTACCATCATGGTGCCTAGAGACGATCATCATTTGCGTTTTCTCAGGTGCAAATGTTACTTGCCATTTATTTCCCCAAGCTGATATAGCCCTCAGCTGGTGATTGATGTAGCTTAGAGCAGCTGGCATTTCTTCTCTTGGATAAATGAATGTCAGTGTGCAGTCGTCTGCATATGCATGTGATTCTGGGATGAGGTGAAGAAGGTCGTTGCAGTAGACATTCCATAACAATGGTTCCAGCATGCTTCCTTGTGGAACACTTGCCCCAATAGGATGTCTTGCTGATTCCGTTCCATTGAGAACTACACTTAGAGATCTACCATGAAGGTAATCACTGAGGAGACATAGCGTAGAGCCTGCAATTCCCAGTGCTTGAAGTTTTGCTAAAAGGCCCTGGTGCCACACCCGGTCGAAAACACTAGCAATGTCCAGTGCTACCACACAGCTGACTTTGGATTCATCCAATGACTGGTGCCACTTAGTGGAGAGGTTTAACAACAGATCAGCAGCAGAGTAACCTTTCCTGAAGCCATATTGACGATCACAAAGTAGTGAGTGATAGTCAAAAAACTCTGTCATTTGTCTTGAGATTATTGTCTCAAGGATCTTACCAGTGATTGACAGGAGTGACACTGGTCTGTAGTTGCTGATTTCTGCTCTGCTCTTCTTTTTGTGAACAGGGACTACATTTGCCTCTTTCCATAGAGAGGGCCATTTACACTGTACTAGGCAGTGCTGAAAGATGCGAGTTAGAGGTGCTGCTAGCTGGTCTGCACATCTTCTCAGCAATCTTGGGCTCAACTTGTCTGGGCCCATAGCCTTTTCTTGGTCAAGCGATTTAAGAAGGAAATGCACCTCCTCCTGCCTTATTGTCACCACTGACAGTTTTGACACAGTTCTTGCAGCTAGCCAAGGAGGGTCCTTTGCTGGATCAGGAACTTGCATTTTGGTAGCAAAGTGTTCAGCAAAGAGGTCCGCCTTCTCTTGACTACTAGTGGTCCCATCCTGTCGATTTAGAGGTGGAATGAGTTCATCAGGCAGATAACCTTGTCTGTCCTTGACCAGGGACCACCAGGTTTTGGAGCCTACCCTACCTGATGCTTGCTTTCTTTTAGTGTCCACCTCCCATTTAGCAATGGCCCACTTTTGAACGTCACCCATATGTCTACAGGCTTGCCTGTGCAAGTTCCTGTTATAGGTGGTAGGATGTCTCTCTCTCTCTCTCTCTCTCTCTCTCTCTCTCTCTCTCTCTCTCTCTCTCTCTCTCTCTCTCTCTCTTCTCTCTCTCCTCTCTCTCTCTCCTCTCTTCTCTCTCTCTCTCTCTCTCTCTCTCTCTCTCTCTCTCTCTCTCTCTCTCTCTCTCTCTCTCTCTCTCTCTCCTCTCTCTCTCTCTCTCTCTCTCTCTCTCTCTCCCTCTCTCTCTTCTTCTTCTGTCTCTGTCTGTCTGTCTGTAATGTCTGCCTGTCTCTCTCTCTCTCTCTCTCTCTCTCTCTCTCGCTCTTTTATCTATCTCTCTCTCCTCTCTCTCTCTTTCTCTCTCTCTCTCTCTCTCTCTCTCTCTCTCTCTCTCCTCTCTCTCTCTCTTCTCGTCTCATCAAACGATTTACGATTTTTGATGTTCCACTAAGTTGTGTTGAAATCAAATGGCCCGATTTCCCTTAAACTTACTCCTCGTAGGGAATGCTCCTTAATCCGGGACTAGTCTCGTTTCTCAAACCTTTGTTCTTCTCCAATTTGTCCTGCTGAGCTTGGCCAGATGTGGGTTCCAAGCAGGTGATGCATACTCCAATATGGTCTGATGTACCACGGTGTACAGGGTCTGGAACGTTTCCCTACTTAGATGTCGGAATGCTATTCTATGGTTTGCCTCAGTGTGCTTGGTATTCATACACAACTTCCAAAGATCCTTTTTTCTTGTGAGAAGTTTGTAGTCTTTGCCCATTAGATGTACTTAGCCTGCGGTTGTTTTTGCTCTTCCCCAATCTTATGACTGCGCACTTGCCTGCGCCTGTCCGATCCCCTCGAGTCCTTGCCGTATCCTCCTCCGACTGAATTTCCATCGTTAACTTACACTTCTGAGTCTATTCCTTCCTTCATTGTCGTTCAACATATACCAGAAACAGCACCGGTCCTTGGATGAACCCCTGCGGAACCCCGCTAATCACAGGCATCCACTCCGACACGACATCACGTACCATGACTCGCGATACTCTTCCCGTCAGATATTGTCTATCCATTGCAGTGTACTCACCTATTTGTACTCACCATTGTGTTTTGCAGGGGTCGATTCATAGCTCCTGGCCCCGCCTCTTCCACGATTGCTAACTAGGTTCTCTCTCTCCCTGCTCATGAGCTTTATCAAACCTCGCCTTTAAAACACTATGTATGGTCCGCCTCCACTACGTCACTTTCTAGGCTATTCCACTGCCTGACTATCTATGACTGAAGAAATACTTCCTAACATCCCATTTGATTCGTCTGAGTCTTCAACTTCCATTGTGTCCTCTCGTTTCTGTGTACCATCTCTGGAACTCCTGTCTTGTCCACCTTGCAATTCAGTGCACTATATAAAGTCGTTATCATGTCTCCCTGACCCTCCGTCCTCCAGTGTCTTCAGGCCGATTTCTCAACCTTTCTTTCGTAGGACAATCCCCTTAGCTCTGGGATAGTCTTGTTGTAATGCCTTTTTACTTTCTCGATTTCTTGTACGTGCTTGACCAGGTGATGGTTCCAAAATGGTGCTGCATACTCAGTATGGGCCTGAAGTAAATGGTATACAGAGTCTGAACGATTCCTTACTGGGTATCGGAAGCTATCCATAGGTGTGCCAGACGTCCGTATGCTGCAGCAGTTATTGATTGTTGTGCACCTCAGGAGATATGTCGGTGTGTATACTCACCCCCAGATCTTATTCCTTGACTGAGGGTTTGATGTTTCGGCCATCTAGACTATATTGTGGTCTGCGGTCTTCTTTGCCCTTACCCAATCCCTTCATGACTTCGCTATTTGGCAGGGTTTTTAAACTCAAGGAGGCCAGTTGCTGGTATCAGGCTTGTAGTCTGTTCTGGTCTTTTGTAGCCCTGCCTGATTCTCGTCCGATTTAATTCTTCTCATTAACTTCACATTCATCTGCACACAAGGTACTCTGAGTCTATTCCCTTCTTTATGTTATTCACATTATACCAAACAAAAACAGCCACAGGTTAGGGACTGACCCTGTGGATCCCCGTTGTCACAGGCGCCAACTCTGACACCTCTTCACGGTACATGACTCGTTGTTGCCTCCCTGTCAGGTATTCTCTAATCCATTGCAGTGCCTTTCCTGTTATGTGTGCTCCTGATCCTCTAGTTTTGCAGTAACCTCTTGTGAGGAACTGTGTCAAAGGGCCTTCTTGCCAGTCCAAGAAAAAAATGCAGTCGATCCACCCCTCTCTCTCTTGTCTTACTTCTTGTCTCCCTTGACATAAACTCCAGTTTAGGATTGTGACACAGGTTTTTCCTTCCTGAAACCGTGTCTGGTTGTCAATTATATTACTTGTTTCTTTCAGGTGTCCACCACTCTCCTCTGATGATCGTCTCATGATTTGCATACTTTTCAACGTTAGTGATACAGGTCTTGAAGTTTTAATGCCTCATGTCTGTCTCCCTTTTTAAAAATTGGGGTCTACTTTTGCCATCTTCCATTCTCAGGGACGTTGCCAGTTTAAATGGATGTGTTGAAGTCTTTGTTAAATGCACACACAGCATCTCTGCTCCCTTTTCTCTAAGGACCCACAGAGGAGATGTTGTCTGGGTCCACTGCCCTTTGAGGTTTCAAGTTAACATAGCAGCTTCTTCACCTCCTCCTTGGTTATTGTTACCTCATCAGCACTTGTTGGTGTTCCCCCCTGTTCTGTTTTCCTGGAAGTCCTACTGGTTTTCTGCTGTAAATACTTCTTTAATCTCGTTTTGAGCTCTTCAACATACCAATTCTCGGTCTTTTCCAGTGAATTCCCCATCACCCTTCCTCAGTCTGATTACCTGCTCCTTGACTGTTGTTTTTCATCCTGATCTGACTATACCAACAGCTTCGGGTCAGACTTGACTTTCGTGCTATGTCATTTTCATATTGTCGCTGAGCCTCCTTCTTTACTGTTTGTGAGGGAAAAGTTCCAGTAGATAGGAGTAGCGAGGGCAAGTATATAGTAACAATAAGTTTCATTACCGGCTATTCTTGTTAAAGGTAGGGTAAGTCAAGCTCCCGCTATCCCGCCGTTGTCTCCCTCCCTGAAAGTGAAGTTTCATTGCCGGCTACTTGTTAAGGTAGGGTAAGTTCAAGCTCCTGCTCTTCCCGCCTTTTTTTCCCCACACCCGAAAGTGATAGTTTGACTGCCGGCTGCTTGTTAAGGTAGGGTCAGTCTACTACCGCTATCCTTTCCCTCCTTCCCTTTTTTTTTCTTCCCCCCCCCCCCCAAAGGTGACGTGTGGGGCTCCAGTCCAAACAGTAATCACTAGCTCACAGCTCCCAGCATACTGTAAGTACATGGCCATGCCTTGTATTCTAGTGGATTTATTGGCTAAAAGCTTTCATTTTGATCCATTATTAAAACTTACGTCCTTTAAGTCATGCTCTAATCGTTGACTGTTGTAATAATCCACCACATCTTTTAGTATTGTACTTATCATGGAGACTGATTTCTTAAGCACGTGGGTAACCGGTCTATCTTTCCAGCTTGGTTGACAGAGAGGGTACCTGCCCAATCAACGAGTAGAAACTGATGGAGATGGACTAACGTCCTTGAGACTTCCCCTTTTTGGATTTAAATTACCTGTGCACCTGTATTGAAATTGCAGGACGTATCCCCTCATCATGCAGCCGGTTAACGAACCTGCTTTCCTGTCATCGGGGATAGAATATCTCAAGGCTATACAGTGAAGAAAATAGCCTGTGGGTTGTAACCAACACCTGCGAACCCCCCCCCCATCTCAGAAACTGCTACGTTTTCAACAACATCAGTGTCACCAACAGAGACATCCCTCTATATATTTTTAGCGTTTGAGTTCAAATGTTATTTTATTCATTTCAATTTTAATTTTTCTTTTAAATAGGATATACCTTTTCATGTTTTATTGTTTTATGTTTGCTTTAATAAATATTAGTGTTTACCGTTTGGAAATATTATTTCTTTTTCTAAGTCATTAATTTTTCCTGAGGAGGAAGCCAGCCTTGGTAATACTGTCTGAAGTTGTTACAGGGCTGAGTAGGCCTTCACAAGTGGCGACCTTGCCAGGTTCGACCTCTACGAATCAAGATTCAATTCCATCTCGAATCTTCCATGGTACTTCAACGCCGCATACCACAGACGGTTACCACCAGCCATGGAGTAATCATTCTCTATGGTAGTAGTAGACTACAGATACAGGTATTTATAAGATTTGTGATTGATATATGTCTAATTTTATTGTAAGTCAAGTAGGCAGGATATAAATATTTAATTCTGCCATCTATTTTTGTTTGAGCTTGAAACACTTTGGAGGATTAGACTCTAGGGACCCGAGATTTTCCAGGGACAATTTGTTTCATGAGCTCTTTATTATATCAAGGGAACTGTCGTAGGACACTCTTGATTTGTTGGTAGATGGAGAAGATTGGTTGGTCATGTGACACCTTTCTATTACTGGTTTGCTCGGGAGCTGGCATTATGAACCCTTCGTTTTAATTAATACATATTGTTAATTGAAGCAGGGATCGAGCCCTCTGGTTTATTTACAGTTTGAGCGGCAAGTAGGAATTGGACCCTCGTTTTCTTAATACCCGTTTCTTTCCCCTGATAGTAAGTTATATCTTGCAAATATGGAGGAATACCAGGTTTGGGATGAATGTGGAAGTGAAGTTAGATAATAAGAGGAAAAAATATAGGAATCTTTCATTAGTGTTTAAGATCAGGGAAAGATTGAAGAGAGAGAATGAGAGAGAAGAGCGGCCAGTTAGAAGAGAAGAGGAAAAAGGAGAAAGAGAACTTGAAAAGAGAAGAGAAAAGGAGAAAGAAAGAGAACCTTGAAAAACAGGAGTTTAGAAAAGGGAAAGAGAAGGAAGAAAAGGGAGGAGGAGAGAATCGAAAGCAGAAGGAGAAAAAGGAGAGAGAGATAGCATTGAGAGAGAATCCAAGAAAGACAGTTTGAAAGAGAGAGAGAAGACAAAAAGGAGCGTGATAGACTTTGAAATCGTGAAGAAAGAGCTAGAGTAACGTGAGGACAAGGCTAAATAAGAGGACTTGAGGAAAGAGCAAAGGATAGAGATGTTGAGGGAAATAGCTGGAGAAGAAGTGAGGAAAAAAGGCTTGAGATTGTGTTAATAGAGAGAGAAAAGGATCGCGAGCTCGAAAAGCTCGCCTTGAATTAGAGAATAAAAAAGTTAACTCTTACACAAACAACAATTAGAAGGAAGGTAGTAATTGAACATCATGCAGTAGTGCACATATTCCAACACCTAATTTACTTCCTTCACAGAGGGGGAAGACTAACTTCATACATTATCAGGTTCTGAAAATACCGCTACCCTCTGCGATTGGCCTGCTGACCACGTGGGCTACCAGGTTAGGAATGTTATTTTCTGGTACCAGGCCATTGAATATATATGCATCTTTGTCGCAGGATATCATATGTAATTATAACCTACTGAAGAAGGCAATCATTTAAGCATATCAAAAAAAAACACTAATTCCTTACAGGGAAAAGATTCAGGTATGGCACTTACAGCCTGGCCAGTACTTTTCAGCAGTTACAGGTAACACTCGTTCTGTTCGATTTTGGAATAGAGAGTTTCAGGAATTGATCACAGTTATGAATCTCTTTAGGACTTCATGGTTGCTCACCGTTACCTGACAGCTCTTCCGCACCAGTAGAACATTCATCAGGAGAACGTAACTGATTAAAGTGAGGAAGTTGCTGGAGGCTTGCTGACCTGTATGCTGAGGCTCACAATTCATATAAAGACCTAAAGGGTCAAACCCTAGGCAAGGGTTCATCGCCTTAAGAAATCAAAAGCCTCTAGTGAAAAGTTAAAATGACTTCTTTTATTCCTGTTTGTCCAATTTGTGTGGTGTTAGGGACTAAACAGTTCCAGATTGTCTTCTAATAAGGTCCAAAAAGTTGGAAAAGATTGTTTTAAAGACTGTAATGACCAAGCACCTTTCTGTTTCAGGAAAGTTAATGAGACTTAATGTAATCTACAATTTTACGAGACACTGGAGCACAAGTATAGTCATTTCTTGATAAGCTGTTCCCTAACCTTAAAGAAACTCATTCCTCTGCTATACTGTCAGACTACTTGGGCCGTACGGACACTTTTCCTACCATCCGTTGTTACATTAGGTCTAAATGGTTCACAGGTTGGTCTGAACCGAACTAGCTCCCATACACTTCTTGCTCCGTACTAACAGGTAATGGTAAAAGGTGCCCATTCTTCCTTCTGAGGTTGACTTTTTATCACCAAAAAAACCTTACCCCCGGCCGGGTTGAACCCGCGGTATTAGAGTCTCAAAAACACCAGCCCCGCACGCGTTAGCCACTCAGACCAGCTAGCTGGTCTAGTGGCTAAGCGACGGGCTGGGTTTTGAGACTCTATGACCGCGGGTTCAAATCCGGGCCAGGGGTTATGGTTTAATTTGCAATCGTGTCATTACGATTTCTTAAGTTCATGTTTCATCACCAAAGATAGCATAGGTGTTTCAAATTCCTCCTTTTTTTTCTGTAGAGTCAGAGAAGCCCCTCGAAAAGTGTGTTACTCTCGAAAGCGAGGGTAGTAGGATCACCGGTTCACTTGTTAGATGGAAAGTGAAGATATCACTCGATACCTAAATGTCATGACTAGGGCTCAGACAAAATCCCGGCTTCTCCTACTGTCCGTCCTTTGATTTCTTGACTTTAAGCCCTTTAGAGTATCGAAGGACTCCTTTGTCAATTTACAACGTAAATTGCCCTTTCTCTTCAGGATTTGCCATAATGCCGCCTCTCTTAAACAAATCAGTTACCCAAAGGAAAAACTTTTCATAATATATTTGCATTTATAAAAGGTTTATCTTGTACAAGTCAGAATTTAAATTAATTCAGATGAGAATAGATATTCCATCTTAGTTGTTCAAGTCAATGCAGAGACATCTGTAACTTAAAATGGCTCATGAACTGCCAGTGGCCTGGACATTTCTCGCATCGTAAAGGCTTAAATAAAAATTGGGAAACCTATTTTTTGGCCAAAAATGTTCCTCAGATGTCACTACCCTATTGTAGATCGTGGTTAAGTTTGCCACTTCTCCTCAGAGGTAACAGGCGAGTACCTTGGTCAAAATGAGTCTTTACGTACCTTTTGGTTGAGTAAGCTTTTGAATCGTGGTCCTTTATCTCCACTTTCATTTTGGGGGTCATAGATATATATTAACATTAGTTGATTATGCTTCGAGCTTCCTTGAAGCCGTTCCCTTAAACACCTCATAATACTACATGGGTGGCTGAACCCCTTTTGTCCATCTTCTCCAGAGTGGGCATCCCTTTATAGTAATTTTGTCTGACCTGGGACAAATTCACATTAGACTTAAATGCCAACATCTATACCAACTTCTGGGAGTGAAGCTCTCTTCACCCACAACCTATCATCCCAGCTGTAATGGGAGGTTGAAGCTCCAGCAATTCGATTCTCAAGTTCAATTTTAAGGAAACTTTGCTCCCTTAAACCTAAGGAGTGGTCATCGTACTACCCTTGCTTTGTTTGCCTGAGGGAAAGTTCCCAGAGAGCTCTTGGGGTTTTCACCCTTTTGAGCTTCTCTATGGTAGACAGGCCAGAGGTCACAGTCCGTCCTTCATGGACTTATGGACTAATGAGGAGGTAAATGCTGAGGTTTCCAGTCTTTCTTACCAGTTTTCCTTGACTTAGATCCAACTTGAGGAGAACCCTTTTTTCTGACATAGTTGCCGAAAAACCCAAGCTTGTCAATGGACCAGTACAAAAACCTATTTTGATTACAATAGTCAGAGGAGAAGTTTTAAATAGGGGATGAGTTCTTGTACTTTTTGGCCGATCAAGTTCAAAATAAATTATTAGTAGCATGGTAAGGGGTTTTCCCATTTAATTTAAAAAAAAGTATTAAAAATTTGTGGGAAAGTTGACTACCTCATAGAGTCAAGGGGTAAACCTATGCTTTTTCATATCAACATCCTTAAGAAATATTTCCGAAGAAAGAAATTCGGTCTCAACTGCCTTAATTAAACTTTCCACACCGAACTTTATACGACAAGGACTGAAATGTAAAAATTGTGCGTATTTGACACCTCTAACTTAGCTATGATGAAGAACTACATGTATTGGTGTGACTCTCTGACACTCGGACGCAACCAACATTAATATTAATGATTTTGAAGACATAAGAGACATGAACTTAATTCAATGTGTGAGTAACTTTTCAGAAGTCTTTATGATTTTCCAGGTGTTAACCTCCACGGTAGTCCATTAAGATTGACTTAGTGACAGACAATCCTTATCAAACGAAAATTAAACCCAGTTCCAGTCACCTTAGGGATGCATTTGACAGATGAGGTAGGACAAATTATTAAAACTAAAGATCATTGAACCTTCAGTATTTCATATTGTTCACCAGTAGTCAGGTAAGAAGGAGGATAATTCTATATACTTGCTTTTGACTTCAGAGGCTTAATGCTATATACTCGGTGGGATGCTGAGCCTATGCCCTTATAGATAGCGATCTACACAGTTTTATGACGCTTCCTTCTTTTAAGGATTGATATTGCGCGGCATATCATCATGTTATGTTAGATCATTCTTCTAATCAGTAACCGATTTTTCCTCCACCACCAAGGATGATGCAGATATTGAACATATGCCCTGCGGTTTGGTAACTGCCTTTTGACCTACGTGAGACTGATGAAGAAGGTCTTGGGAAATATGCCAGATGTTTCAGTTTATTTTGATAACATTTACGTTAATGAACATCCACGTGCGGGCGCGGCTAATCCAAACATTAACATCAGTTTTACGTAGGTTACGCTCACATGGCTCACTGCCAGCCGAAAGAAATGCTTCCTTGGGTATAACAACATTAAGATATCTTGGACTGATACTTTTAATAATCTCTGCAGCCTTCCCCAGTAAAGATCAAAGCTTTTTTTTTATTAGAATTTAAATTCCCCAAACCACAAGGGAAAAAAATAAGCTCATGCGTTTAGCTTTCTTGGTTCTGTAAATTTTTATGGCACGGTTTATCCCAAACCTTTACTGATCTTTACAGGGCATTTTATCCAACTTCTTAAAAAGTCTGTGATAGGATCACTCTTGAATTTCCGAGTAGCTCGGGAAAAGTTAAATGGATTAAAAGCATCTTTTCGAAAGACCCTATACTGTAAGATTCCGATATTAATTAAAAACATTTTGTTTAAGAAAACTGATGCCTCAATACTGGCTTAGGATATGGTGCTATTACAATACCATGATGGTTAACTCCCTTCCCTGTATGCTTTCTAAGCGGGATACTCCTTCCGCAGAGAAAGAAACGAGATACTCACCATAGAAAGGAATGTTTGGCCCTTGTTGTGGGGTATCTCCAAACTTGAATTTTATTTGCCTGGAAAAGAATTCATTTAGAAAACGGACCACAAACCTTTGATTTACCTTGATACATTTAAGGGAACCAACAGTCGCCTTTGAGGTGGACCATTGGCCACTCCAGGCTTTTAAGTTCCATATTGTGTATATCAATGGTTCATCCAATTATTTCTCTGATGGTTAAGCCGTGACAGTCTGTAGATTCGTTGCCTTACGCGACTTCACATGTTAGAACTTTTTCTCGCCTTTTCTTCTTATACTCCTTGACTATAAGTCTTGGATGGGGGAGTGTGAGGGAAAAGTTCAGTAGATTGGAGTAGGAGGGGAGTATTCAGTAACAATAGTTCATTGCCAGCTTACTTGTTTAAGGTAGGGTAAGTCAAGCTCCGCTATTCCCGGCCTTTTTTCCCCACCCCGAAAGTGATAGTTTGACTGCCGGCTTTGCTTTGTTAAGGTAGGGTCTGTCTAGCTACCGGCTTTTCTTTTCCCTTCCTTTTTTCTTCTTCCCCCCCCCCCGAAAGGTGACGTGTGGGCTCCAGTCCAAACATTAATCACTAGGACTCACAGGCTCCAGCACTACGTGTAAGTACATGCCTGCCTTGTATTCTAGTGGATTTATTGGTTTAAAGCGTCACTTTTGACCAATAATAAACTTGAGTCTTTCAGTCTTGCTCTAAGTTGACTGTAGTAATAATCACCACATCTTTTAGGTTAATGTACTTATCATGGAGACTTGCTTCTTAAGCAGTGGGTAAACCTGTCATCTTTCCAGCTTGGATGACAGAGAGGGTCACCTGCCAATCAAAACGAGTAGAAAACTGATGGAGGTGGACTAACGTCCTGATTTAATTTTCTGTGCACCTGTATGAAATTGCAGGGGGGGGGGTGGGGGGGGGAACCCGGGAGTTAACCCCATCATCATTGCAGCGGTAAAGAACCTGCTTTCCTGTCCATCGGATAGAATTACTCAAGGCTATACAGTGAAGAACTAGCCAGTGGGTTGTAACCAAACACCTGCGACCCACCCTCCCCATCATCAGCAACTGCTACGATTCAACAAACACTCGTGTCCACAACACCAGACACCCAATATATATTAGCGTTGATGAGTTCAAATGTTATTTTATTTTCATTTCACTTTTTCATTTTTCTTTAACATAGGATGATACACTTTCATGTTTTATGTTTTATGTTTGCTTTAATAAATAATAGTGTTTTATCTTTGTGAATTATTATTTTTTTACTATTCATAAATTTTCCTGAGGAGGAGCCAGCCTTGGTAATACTTTCTGAAGTTGTTACAGGGCTGAGTAAACCTTCACATCTGTGCATATTCGTTTCTGGCTCTTCGGCTAATCTCTTTATTTTCCTGAGTTCTCTGTCTTCTGTAACCTTTTCCTTCCCTAGTACTCCTAGTTTTTGCCTCTCTACACCTTTGGGTGAACCAAGGACTCGTTCTGTTCTTCCCATTATTTCTGTTTCCCTTGGGAACAAACCTTTCCTCTGCCTCCTTGCATTTTGTTGCCACATAGTCCATCAATTCTTGTACTGGTTTTTCTGTCAGTTCCCTCTCCCACGAATGTCTCGCAGGGAAGTTCCTCATTGCCTGAGTAGTTCACCCCTTTTTGTAGGTTTGGTTTTTCCCGTTCCTATTCCTCTACGTCTCTCCATTGAAGCTCAATTATGTAGGTCAAAAGCACAGAACCACATGATCATAAGCTCCTAGGGGCCTTTCCTTTCATACATGGTATCTAGATGTCCGAACTACTCATCGTGAATACAAGGGTCCAGTTTGCTGGATCATCCTCACTCTCTCTCTGGTGGTGTCTCTAACTGTTGATGCATGACGTTTTCCAGAACCTATCCATCATTTTGGCTCTCGGGATGTTTCGGGGACCCTCTTGGGGCTTCCAGGTTTTCACAGTCAATTACCTCGTGACTAAAATCCACAAATGATCTAGTAAAACTTTGCTCCCCCCATGTGTGCTCTTCTGGCCACCTCGGCTAGTGTTGCGACCATTGCTCTGTTGCTCTCTGTACTCTGTTACTTTCTCTGCCATAATTACTTACCTCATACTTTTTTAAATACTATTAATTGATATTACTTACTAATTAATAATTAATTTACCATTTTTAATATCAGTACAATTTACTCTTAACATTTTTGACATCATTTAATTACCTTACTTGTCTAATTACCATACCTGTTTTTAATATACATTTACTATCTTAGGGAAGGTTAATCTTAAAATACCTGTACTGCCAATAACCTCTAGTTAACTACCACTCCAATATTAAACCAATTAACTGTTCTTAAATTTAATACTGAAATAAAACATTACTTTTTTCACTTTTTTTTTTTTTTTGATAAATTATTTATTTATTTTTTTTAATAATTATTACTTACTACTAAAATTTTATTTAAAAACACAATATTTACTACCAAGTCAATTTTACTTTTCGTAAATTAATCATTATTTTATACTTTTCCATAACATTTTGTTTCCAAATTTTCCAAGTTGTATATTCAACTCCAACCTTTATATTATCCTGTGTACTGTGTACCTGTCGTACCTGTTTGTACATGTGCACCTGTGCCACCTGTGTACCATGTTGTACCTGTCTACCATTTACTATCTTTTATAACCCAAAGTCATTGACATTGTTTTTTCTTCTTATTATTCTTTTGGTAACTTTAATTTATGAATGTGTTTGTCCATTTGTAAATTAGTTATACTCTTGATCATGTTAAAAACCTATATCAGACCCTAGTGCATTGTTCTTGTTAACAACCATATATAAGACCCTTAGTGAATTGTTCCTTGTTAACAACCTATAATCAGACCCTAGTGCAATTGTTCTTGTTAACAACTATATCAGGACCCCTTAGTGCGATTGTTCTTGTTAACAACCTATATCAGACCCTAGTCAATTGTTCTTGTTTAACAACCTATATCAGAACCTTAGTGCATTTTGTTCTTGTTAACAACCTTATTTTGACCCTAGTGCATTTGTTTCTATGTTAACAAACTATATCAGACCCTAGTGAATTGTTCTTGTTAACAACCATGTCAGTACCCTAGTGCAATTGTTCTGTTAACAACATAATATCAGAACTAGGGCTATTGTTCTTGTTAACATACTATCATCAGACCCTAGGCAGTTGTTCTTGTTAACAACTATATCAGACCCTAGTTGTGCAAGTTGTTCTTGTTAACAACCTATATCAAAACCTTAGTGCCAATTGTTCTTGTTAACAACCTATATCAGACCATAGTGCAATTGTCTTGTTAACAACTATATCAAACCTTAGTGCAATTGTTCTTCGTTAACAACCTATATCAAAACCTTAGTGCAATTGCAAGTACCCATTTTAATTTGCATTTTTATATTATAATTTTTATAACTAGTTGTACTGTTGCTCATTCTAGCTCATACTTAGACAAAACCTAAAATTATTTAACTAGTGTACTTTATCTCATTCTAAGGCTAATACTTAGGGAATCACCTAAACTAAACTATACCTAGTTGTACTTTAGCTCATTCTACTCAATACTTAGACAACACCTTAAACTAACTATCACCTAGTTGTAATTTAGCTCATTCTAGCTCAATATTAGGACAACACCTTAAAAATAATCTATACCTAGTTGTTAATTTGCTCATTTCTAGCTCAATACTTAGACAACACCTAAAACTAACTATACCTAGTTGTAATTTAGCTCATTCTAGCTCATACTTTAGACAAACACCTAAATAACTATACCTAGTTGTAATTTAGCTCAGTCTAGCTCATACTTAGACAAACACCGTAGATAACTTAACTATACCTAGTTGTAATTTAGTCTCATTTCTAGCTCAATACTTAGACAACACCTAACTTAAATATCTATACCTAGTTGTAATTTACTATTTCCGTGCTTCAATACTTCAGACAACACCTAAACTAAACTATACCTAGTTGTACTTTAGCTCTCATTCTAGCTGTTGCATTTACTTAGACAACACCTAAACTAATTACTATACCTAGTTGTAATTAGCTTCATTGCTGCCTCAGTACAGAGACAACAATTAAATTTATCGTATATTAGACCTTTACTGCAATTACATAGAGTGAGCTGGTGCCACATGTAATTTTTTTTTTTTTTTTTTTTTTTTTTTTTAGCATAGTTTATACCTAGTTGTATTTTAGCTTTTAAAAGCTCATTCTCTAGCACAACTCATTGACAATATCAATTTCACTATGATTTATTAGTGATATTACTCTATATGACCAAAGTGCTTTAGTGGTATACTTGTCCAACCTCCCACCACTACAGAAATCAGTATTGGAACTCTCCACATAATACAAGGTATAAACAAACCACTATTTAAAACCTAATAGAAACATGAATGATCACGTTGTACTGATCTAAACTCCCCATAATCTAAACACACCATCAAAAACTTATGGAAAGTAACTGCCCTTTATTACACAGCATCTCAAGCAGCACTATCCTGAACACTGCATCAAAGTCTATCAGTACTTAATACAACATAGGTCCTTAAGCAAAACCACTTTGATGACCCCCCCCTTTTTACTAGATCTTGAGTCACTAAAAGTCACCCTTCTCTGCATTATTCTTACTGAGACCTGGCTTAATGCAGGACACAATAGATATCTACCCACTTACCAGGATACACAGCAATCCACAACTGCAGACCAAACCAAGTTGGGGGTGGTTAATTACACATTCTATTACCTCTAACCAACTATCTTGTATCAGCACTATTGCTTTAGTGATTATGATATATGGGGAATACATTTTTGCTTAATTTTAATGTAAAAACCCTCAAGACGCCTATATCAGTCGGTGCCATTATACCGGGATACCCCACACAAACATTCCCAAACTTCGGTGGAAATCTAAAGTCACTAATGACAAAACCAGACAAAAGAACAAGCACACACCACTTCTCTTAGTGGAGAACTTACTATCAACCTTGGCCTACCAGATGATCAGATTGTAACTGATTTCATCAACAATATGAACAACACACTTCTCATACAACAATAATCTAAACCAACCAGGCTGACTGAGACACGTGCAACCATAATTTGGACCATATATATGGACAATTACTAGCCCCCCTTAAATCAGGATAATTCATACAGACAGCATACTGACAACTACCCAACCTTCCTTTAACAAAACATTAGTAAATCTCCACTCGAATCAACAAAGTTTCATTTAGGACTCATGACGAGGCGCCTCTATAAGGGATTTTTTCAAAGCAGACCTATGAGACTGTTTTGACTGGCCTACAGAAATGAATTCTCATGCAATGGTATTGAAGATTGGACAGACCATTTTTTCTAAACAACCATAATACTTAGATATACAACAAACATTGTCCTATAAAAAAACGAAAACAGTTCACAGAATATAAACGGCCTTGGTTGCCCATGGTAACCAGCACCACCACAATTACTTACCTATGAATCCATTGATAAGACCAACACCAATATGAAAGCAATTTAGACAGGGGCTTTATAATACCAAAAGATATTCTTAAACAATATTTCAACAGTTCTCACCAATTTATTAAAGGAAAGCAATCAAAACTGTAGTACTCCAGCAGAATTCACTGACACAAGAGGGAGATATAAAAAAGACCTGGAAAACACTTTCCAGATTCTGGGGACCCACAAACTGAAAAAACCAAGAATATTGTTTCTAACCTAACCCTCGTCATGAAACACCACTGCATCCCACTGGTCACAGGCTAACACGATAAACGGATTCTTCTCAAACATAGGATCTATTCGCCAGTTAAAATCCCACGTACCAATGCACTGTTGCGGGGACTAACCTAGATGGGAATTTCCAAATTCAATCTATTCTTGTAACAACTGAGCCCACGGAAAAAAAGTCACCGCATCATAAAGTCACTTAAAAATAACTCGAGGGAATCTGTCTCACGTCCCACATTATTGTACAAGCGAGCGGCCATGTCCTTTTCGCATGTGCTATTTACATTACTTTTTAACAAAAGTCACTAGAAACCTAGCATTTTCCGACACTACTCAAGTCAGCAAAGGGTTACACCAATACATATAGGTGGTGACCTACAGACATAGGCCAATATCAAAAATCTTACATTTTGCTAACCAAAAATCTTCGAGAAACTCGTGCACAGAGACCTATAATTCATTTATAACATCACAAAAAAATACTCAAACCCTGCCAATTTGGATTCAGGAAAATAAAAAGCATAATGATGCAATTATAAAAAATGCTAGATGCTTTACACAGCACTGGAAAAATAAGGAATACCACTAGGAATTTTATTGACCTAAGAAAAGCGTCTCGACCGCAGTAGACCACGCATCTACTCAACAAACTTGACCACTATGGTATAAGAGGCCATATGCTTGCATATTTTAAATCCTACCTTTCTAATAGGTATCAGTATGTCACCATTAAAGACACAGCCTCATCAATACGGCCACTTGATACTGGAGTTCCGCAGTGAAGTGTCGTTGAACCCCTGCTCTTCCTCATTTACATCAATGATCTTCCAAACATATCCCAACACCTGACATTCTCTTTGCTGATGACACGACTTATGTCATCTCTCACCCTAATCTTGCCACCCTCAACACCATTGTTAACGAGGAGCTGCTCAAAACATCGACTTGGATGACAGCCAATAAACTTACATTTAACACTGGCAAAACCTACTATATTATGTTTGGTAGCAGAGCAGGTGTTGCGCAACTTAACATTAAGATCGACAACACTCTAATTGCCAGACATAATGAGGGCAAATTCCTTGGCCTATACCTCGACAACAACCTAAATTTCAGCACCCATATCCAACACATAACAAAAAAAGTAACCAAAATGGTTGGGATCCTCTCCAAGATACGATACTACATACCGCAAACTGCCCTTCTCACACTATACCATTCACTTATATATCCATACCTCACCTATGCTATCTGTGCTTGGGGTTCAACTGCAGCAACACACCTAAAGCCAATAATAACCCATCAAAAAGCCGCAGTAAGAATAATCACTAAATCCCATCCCTGGCAACACCCCCCCCCCCCATTCTTCATAGATCTAAACTTACTCCCTGTTCAGAACATCCACACTTACTACTGTGCAATCTATATCTACAGGACCTTAAATTCCAATATTAACCTTGACCTAAAACACTTTCTTGATAGTTGTGACAGGATCCACAGGCATAACACCATACAAAAACATCTCTATGACATTCCCCGAGTTCGACTAAACCTTTACAAAAATTCAATGTATTTCAAAGGACCTAGAATCTGGAACACCCTACCTGAAAACTCTAGAACTGCAGACACATTCATCACTTTCAAAACTACAGTTAGAAAATATCTTACCTCCCTGATCCACCCCGACAACTAACTACATGATAACCACCTTGTGGTTCAAAATTACACTCACTCACCCACTGGCTATCAACCCAGAAATACTAATCTTAATCTTAAAATAATAAATCCTAACTAGTCATAAGTTTGCCTATGATACTCAAATATAGACACCTTGTATTGTGCCAAAACAAAACCATTCACATTGCTAAACTCAAAATTATGTAGTCACTTAGCCTTAATACTATTATCTATAAGGACTTAATGTTAAGAATTAATCTAAGTCTGCTGGAAATGCCTAGCCATGTTAGGTGTCCTAGTGGCCCCCTCTGTAATTAGTATTTTATAACATGTAAACCACAAAATACCCAAAACCTGTAAACCCCACATTGTAACCATTATAGAGAATAAACTTGAATTGAATTGAATTGAATTGAATTGAATCGTATTCTTCTCTTGGCCTCCTGCAGTTCTGTGGTGGGTTGTACATTACTGCAATTATCACCTAATGTCCCTCAGACTGGATTGTTCCTACTAAGTAGTCCCTTTCGCCCGTGCCGTCCATTCCTTCCATTTTCTCAAAACCCCACTGGTTTTTAATGAGCAGTGCAACTCCTCCTCCCCCTCTCCTTCCTCTGTCTTTCCTGAGGATTTGATATCCGGGTGGAAAGAGTGCATCTGTTATCATTCTGGTGAGTTTTGTTTCTGTGAGTGCTATTATGTCTGGGGATGTCTCCTTGATTCTTTCATGCCACCCCTCACACTTATTTGTTATACCATCTGCATTTGTATACCACACCTTCAACTTCTTTTCAAAGACTGTGGTCTGTGGGGGGTACATTGGGGTTGGTGAAGTGGGAGACCTGATAGGGAACTTATGGGGTGGTTGCTGTGGGGGTGGAGTTTGTAATGCAAGTGGGATGGGGCATTGGATTTGGCATGGGTGTTTTGGTTTAGAATGTTTGGTTGCACTGGGTTGTCCTGGGTGGGGGGCTTCTATAGGAAGTTGTGAGGGAGGCTGTATCTGATCTTCTTCCTGGGTCTGGGATCTCGCCACTCGCCATGTGTGTGTGAATGTGTGTGTATGTGTGTACTCACCTAATTGTACTCTACCTAATTGTGGTTGCTGGGTGTCGAGGACTCAGCTCCTGGCCCCAGCCTCTTTCACGGATCGCTACTGGGTCCTTCCTCTCTCTCTTGCTTCCTGAGCTTTGTTATGCATTCTTCTAAAAACTATGTATGGTTCCTGACTCAACTATCTTCACTTGCTTGGCGATTCCACTTTGCTGACAACTCTTTGACTGTATAAGAAATAAATTCTTACAGTCCCTGTGGACTCGTCTTGAGTCTTCAGTTTCTCGGTTGTGACCCCTTGTCCCTGGTCCCTCTCTGGATCATCAATCTCTGTCCACCTTGTCTATTCCGCTGCAGTATCTTGTAGTTGTCGTTATCATGTCTCCCTGACCATTTCCTGTCCTCCAGTTGTCGTCAGTCCGATTTCCTTTAACCTTTCTCGTACGACATTTCATTGAGCTCTGGGACTAAGGACTGTTGCAAACCTTTGTACTTTTCTCTACTTCTTGACGTGCTTGACCAGGTGTGGGTTTCCAGACTGGTGCTGACATATCCAGTAGGGCTTAACATACTCAGTGTACAGTGTCCTTGGAAACGATTCCTATTTAAGGGTAGCGGCGCTATTCTCAAAGTTTGCAGTGTGACCGTATGCTGCATGCGGTTATTTGGTTGATGTGTGCCTCCGGTGATGTGCCGGTGTTATGTCACCATAGGTCTTTCTCCCTGAGTGAGGTCTGTAGTCCTTTGTCACCTAGGCCTATACTCTGTCTGCGGTTTTCTTTGCCCCTCCCCAACTCTTCATAGACTTTGCATTTGGCTGGATTGAAATTTCGAGAAGCCAGTTACTGGAGAACATGTTCCAGCCGTCCAGGTCTCCTTTGCAGTCCTGCCTCATCCTCGTTCCGATTTAATTCTTTCATAACTTCACGTCATCTGCAAACAGGACACTTCAGAGTTATTCCTATCCATTCCATGTCGTTCAACATATATCAAAAATTAGCATGGTCCATAGAACTGACCCCGTGGACCCCGCTCGATAACAGGCGCCACTGTGAATGATACCTCTTCACGTACCATGACTCGTTGCTGCCTCCTGTCAGGTATTCTTATCCATTGCAGTGCAATCCCTTTTACATGCGCTGATCCTCCAGTTCTCGCACTAATCTCTTGTGGGGGAAACTGTGGTCAAAGGCATTCCTGCAGTCTAGGAAAACGCAATCTACCCACCCCTCTCTCTCGTGTTTAATTCTGTTACCTTGTCATAAAAATCCAGGAGGTTTGTGATACCAAGATTTGCCTTCCATGAAACCCATGATGGTTTTCATTTATAATTTGTTCCTTTCCAGGAGTTCGACCACTCTCCTCCTGATAATCTTCTCCATGACTTTTGCACACAAATAATGTCAGAGAGACAGGTTGTAGTTTAGTGCCTCGTTTCTGTTTCCTTTCTTAAATATGGGGACTACATTAGCTGTCTTCCATTATCTCAGGTAGTTGCCTCCAGTTTCTGTAGGAGTGTTGAAGATTGTGGGTAGAGGCACGCACAGGATATCTGGTCCTTCTCTAAGGACCCATGGGGAGAGATGTTGGTGTTCGGTCCCATCGCTTTTGAAGTAGTTCAAGGTCACTTAAGAGGCTTCTTTCACCTTCTCCTCAGTTGTTCGTATGGCATACAACACTTGTTTGGTATATTCCCTCTTGATGTTCCCTTCATGTGCTGTCTTCCCACAGCCCTTCCTGTCTTTTTTCTTTTACTTGTTATAATTCCTTAAATCTCATGTTCAGCTCCTTACATACTCCTCCGGATCTTTCTTTTGTGAGTTCTCCATCTTCTGTCCTTAATCTGATCACTGGTTTCTTTGACTCTTGTCTTCATCGTGATCTGAGGCTATACAAACAGTTCTGGTCAGTCTTGATTCTCGATGCTATGTCATTTTTCATACTGTCACATGGGCCCCTCCCTCCTTACTGTGTGTACTCATTCCTGGCTCCTCTCGAATGTATCTCCTTATTTTCGTGTGTTCTCTGCCTTCTGTACTTTTTCCATTCTCTTATTGCACTTGTGTTTTTGCCTCCTTGACAGCACGCTCGGGTAAACCAGGGGCTCGTTCTGGTCTTCCCGTTGTTACTGTTGCCCTTGGGAAGAAACCTTTCCACTGCTCCTTTCATTTTGTTGTTACTATTCCCTTCATTTTTCATTTACTGGCTTTTCCTGCCAGTTCTTGTCCCACTGACCTCCCGCAGGACAGTTCTTCAACCCTATGTAGTCCACTCTTTTATAGTCAAGGTGTTCCCATTTCAACTTCCTGTTATTCTTCCACTTGCCAGCTCTATATGTATTCAATGCAAAGAACCACGTGGTCGCTAGCTCCTAGGGGACTCTATAGTAGTCATTCAATGTCTGAGCTGCCCAGGGTGACACAAGGTCCATATATGCTGGTTCATCCCTCCCCTCCCACTCTGGTGTGTCCTTAACATGTTGGTGCATGAGGTTTTCAAGCACCACGTCCAAACATCCTGGTCTCCATGTTTCGGGGACCCCCATGTGGCTTCAGGTTTTCCAGTCAAATCTCCCTGTTGTTGGGGAAATCCCCCATAACCAGGGCAACTTTGCTCTGATAGGAGTGAGCTCTTCTTGCAACCTCAGAAGTGTGTCCACCATTGCTCTGTTGCTCTCTTCATATTCCTCTCTTGGCCTCCTGCAGTTCTGTGGTGGAATTATCATCACTCATTACCACTTTGTGTTCCCCAGACTGAAGTGTACCTGATATGTTGTTTCTTTCTCCGTCTCATCTATGACTTCCATTTTCTCGAATTTCCATTGTTTTTTACAAGCAGAGCAACCACATCCCCCCGCCCCTTCTGTTTTCCTCATGATCTGTTATCCTTGTTGGAAGATTGACATCTGTTATTGTCTCCGTGAGTTTGTTTCTGTAAATTCTATGAATGGTCTGGGGACTTCTCATTGTCTTTCTTCCATTCCTCATGTTTATTCGTTAATCATCTGCATTTGTGTTACCAAACCTTCCAACTTCGTTCTAATATCTGTACTGTGCGTGAGGGGGGGTGGAACTGAGGGATCGGTTTGTGTCATGGTTGGTTTGGTATTGTTCAGTGCCTTGGGTGGTGTCGCTTGGCTGGAGTCCGTCTGCAGGTGTTTCTCGGGGGGTGCGTTGTCCTTACCATTTGATCCTGGGTTATTCTGCTCTCCTTTTTCATTTCCTCCCATTTCTCTTTTCGTTTTTGAACTCTCTCTTTCATTGTCTTCTTTGTCCTGTGTTCTGTCTCGATCGAGGTACACACTCCGGAACTCCTGCTTGCCTCTCAGCCGTGTGTGTATGTGTGTGTTTGTGTAAGTAAGTAAGTAAGTTTATTCAGGTATACACAAATACAGTTACATAGAATTATCATACATAGACAGCATATGTGTAGATGAACCTGGTGAAACCCCAAAAAAAAGAGTCAGACACAGTGACTTATTTCTATTGGGATCCTTTTACCTTATTATTATAATATAAAGGTTTAATATTTTCTTATTATTTTACAATGAAGTATCTTCTTATTTTCATACAAAAAGTCGTATCTACTACACGAGGTCATTGATGATATCTACAATACGATGGTCATTAAGACTATCTTCAATACGAGGGTCATTACTAGGAATATTGGTAAAAAATTTACACGTATGTTAGCTAAAAAATAGAAAATCATTCCCCCCCTTTCTGTAGCTACATTCATCAGACACCTTTTGGCACTCTTCTTGAACTGGTTCATGCTATGACTGGCTTTGACATGTCGAGGCAGGTCTGGTTCCATTCCTTTTATTGCTGCATACTTATAAAAGGGTTGAAAGTGGCCACTGAACTGTGGGCTATACAAAGTTGTGTCTTCGCCCCCTAGTACTATGATTGCTTTGGTTCCAACCTTGACAATTGACAGCAAGATACTTCTGGACATTAGTTTGTGAGCAATTTTATAACATGATTTAGCCTTCAGTTGTTTTACTCTGTCTTCAACATTCAGCATATCCAACTGCTGTAAATTCATCCTGGCCTACATGTTCTTCTTGGTCCAGCCCAGGATTGAATCTTTCGATTTTGTTCTGGTGATTTGCAGTCTATCTTTCAGTTTATTGTTCAAGGCAGAGTACCATGAAGAGCTATTGCTGTAATCCATATGGCATTGTATAAGGGCTAGACATAGGGTCCTGCGAGGAGCATAGTAGGTAGACACTGTGCTTGTCTATACAGGAACTTCAGTTCTGGCATTCGCTTTCGTTACTACACTTTTTTCCTATCAATTCTCCTGACATGCATGGGTCAAGGGGGATTCCCAAATATTTTACTGTGAAACCAAAGTGTTTTGGGCCCCCCATTAAAATTGAACATTAAAGTTATTTACCCTTCTCAGTTTATGTTTCGTGCCAAAGAGAATGGCTTCAGTTTCCCTAGGTGTAATGATAGTTTGTTGTCTACTAACCATTTCTGCAGGACTCCAGTTCCAGTGTTAAAACATTAGAAATTTATCTTTTTGGGTCTTTACATGAAAACTAACAGAGCACTGTAAATCTGCATACAGTAGGAGTTTGCACTTGACACTGATAGCCATATCATTGACATAACAAAGAATAATAAGGGCCCCAGAATACAAATTTGGGGGGAACTCCACATTTTTATCGGCAGGGGTTCGATTCTGTTTGTTGATTTTGACTATTTGTCTCCTGTTGCAAGGTAGGACTTAAACCAGTCTACAGAACCTATACCGATAGCTTAAAGATTTATTACATAATATATTGTGGTTGACAGTACGAAGGCCCTTTTGCAAGGTCTAAGGTTACCATACCTATGAGGTTCCCCCTTTTACATTTCAGTTCTCAGGTAATCCATCAATTAATAAGGGAGGTGTCAGTTGAGTAGGATCTTCTAAAGCCCGGGTTGATAGCTATGGAGAATGTTGTTGTCATTAAGGTACTTAACTACTTGAGAATACACCGCCCTCTCTAGAATTTTAGATATTATACTGAGTATACTAACAGGCCTATAGTTGCTTACATCAGACCTACTATTTTTCTTGAAGATAGGAGTAACTCTGCCTCCTTGAACCCCTCCGGTACGGTATTTGTGGTGATTTTATGATTTATTATGTGAGCAATAGGGATTTGACAGTTCAGAAGCACCATCTTTAGGAACTTAGACGGGATGTTATCAGGGCCCTGTGCTCGTAGTTGGGTTTAACCTGCTTAGTTCTTTTTGAATAAAGTCATGAGATACACTTACTAGTTGTCAACTGTTTGGGGTTACCCCTTTATTGGTATAGTATGTTTGAAACTTATCAGAGTCTGTGTTAAAGGTATTTGATGCAGCTGGTAGTTTACTTACTAGTGTTGAGGGCAACAGATGTGTAGCAGAATTAAGCAATTTGCCACCTTAGATGTTTCATGGCATACCTCATTATCGATAGTGAGTACTATGTAGACCTATCTACTGGCTTATGGCTAACCCCAAATGTTTTAGTTGTTGCCAGAGCTTTCTGGGTTATGCTTATACTCTTCAATTTTGAGCAGTAGTGCTTTGCCTTTGCTCCTTTTATAAGTCTCTGTACTCTGTTCCTCACCCTTTGGAATTCATTTAGTGCTGCAATTCCTGTCTGTTTGCTTTAAATCTTTTTAGCAGCTGGTCTCTGAATTTCATATTATCTAATATCTCAGTATTCATCCAGGGGTTTAGTTCTTCGTTTAATTCCTAACCTCTTTAATGGTGCAATTATTATCAAGGATGGTAGTGAACATTGTTTTTTAAATTTTTCCAGGCATCGTTTACGTCCGTGCAACTTGTTTATCTCTGTCCAGTCACAATTGTGTACCTATTTACCAGTGTTTTTTACTGTAGTTTCTAGTTGACCCCATTTTTATTGTCCTGTGTAGGCCTATCCTATCCCTAGTGATTTTCCTGGTGCAGTAAATGATGAAATGATCACTAAGACCTGTGGTAATGACGCCTGACTGACTAATGTTCTCAGAGCGGTTACAAAGTATGTGGTCAATTAGGGTGGCTGAGAACTGTGTGATCCGGGTTGTAGTATTAATTAGTTGAGTGTAACTATTTAATCCTAGAATTTGCTTATACCTTTTGCATAGCCCGTTATTTTGCTGCTGAAAACAGATATTGAAGTCGCCCAGTATTATTGTCTCGCAATTGTTTTCAACTCCGGACAAGACTCTGGAAAAGTCTTCTAAGAACTGGTCCTGGGTAGGCCTACCTCTTTGTATTGGACTGATGAAGCCACTGTGTGGCGAAACGTTTCCTGAATAAAGATTCCCATTTGCTGCATAAGTGTCTCAATCTTCAACTTGTCGGTTTTTCAAACCATTCATCACAACTGTCAGACACTGCAGCATCATGGGATTCTTGTTAAAAAGATTCTTAAACCCACTTGTTCAACCTTTTGAACGAAGACCAAACTTCGACTATGGATAGTACCACTATGACCCCGCCCCACCTGCTTCACGCCCCTCACTACAGTATATAAGCCATTTTACGGCCCTTTCTGTACATTCTACAAGATTGATGGACTGAAACATCGCCCTCCAGGTTGGGGGGACTGATTACCTCATCTCCTCCTTCCTTAACGCCTACCTCTTTGTATTGGACTGATGAGCCATGTGTGGCAAAAACGTTTCCTGAATAAAGATTCCAATTTGTTTGATAGTGTCTCAATCTTCAACTTGTCGGTTTCAAACCATTTCATCACACTTTTGCATACCCCGTTATTTTGCTGCTGAAACAGATATTGAAGTCGCCCAGTATTATTGTCTCGCAATTGTTTTCAACTCCGGACAAGCTCTGGAAAAGTCTTCTAAGAACTGCCCTGGGTAGGAGGGCGGTAACTAGTTCCTACTAAGATGGGTTTGGTCTTAGGAAGCAGCGCTTCAAACCATAGAATCTCCAGTTTATTGTTTTTTTAAATCAGGTCTTGGGTTGTAAGCTAAGTCATTTCTAATGTAGGCACATACTCCCCCACCCTTTCTGTTCCTATCTAAGCGTTTTATATTGTAAACCATCTATTTTGACCTCGGGCGTCAGTCACCGTATCATCCAACCAATATTCAGAGATGGTTAAACTGCCGCCCTAATTTTGTTAGCTAGAATCCAATCTCTGCCAATTTAGGAAGAAGTGATCTTGCATTTACATGAAAAAGTGAAGGCCTGTTTTCATAAAACAATCATAATCATCAATATATGGGTCATTTGTATTAAATTAGGTAAATCAATGTCATCATCATGCTAAAGGTAACTGTGCCAAAGTGCTTTGTTCCCCAAAATGAATTCTGGCACCGTTGTTTTAATTGTACATACATCCATCATGCACCCACCCCTTACAAATTTTACATAAGGTGCCTTTTCTGTTTTTCATGCGTACTTTAGCACAGTGTATGCAGCGTTTGGTAGTGTTTGAGATAATAATGGCTGTATTGTCCACATTGCCTATGTATGCATTACATATGGAGTTAAGGTATCATTCCTAGCTACTAGACCGTCATTTTCGCCATCATTTTATCTGTCTGTTTTGCCTCTGCACAATAGTTTGAGGGCCCGGATTAATTTGGATATCACCACTAAGAGCGCTACAATAAGAGCTGTGTGCCACTGTTTTTGTTTTAGGTATGGGTGTTGCATACCTTGCG
>NW_026466232.1:0-13069 GCF_026875155.1 Cherax quadricarinatus
GGGGGCGGGATCCTTGGGGGGGGTTTGGGGGGGCTTGGTGTAGGGGGTTTGTGATGAGGGGTTTGGGTCAGAAGCCCATAAGGGACAGCTGTTGGGGTGAGGTTTGTGATGTGGGTGTTGCTGGAAGAGGGAACAGTGAGTGGGTTGTGGTTTGGGTTGCTCAGTTGCATTGGGATTGTCGTGGTTGGAGACTTTCGTTGGGAGATTCTGAGGGGTGTGTTTGCCTTTCCTCCTGTGTCTGGGTCCTGCTCATCATCATTGCCTCTCGTTCCTCCTTGCGTCTCTGTACCCTCTCTTTCAGTGTAGTCCTTTCTTCTTGTGTTCTGTCGCGATCAAGGTATACACTCTGGTACCCCTGTTTTTCCCTCAGTCATGCTTTCTCTCGCAGGATCCTGGTTCGAACTGATTCTTCCTTGAAAATTTCTTTGAGAGGCCGTATCCTTCCACTCGCAAACCACCCAATTCTCCGAAAATTTGTCACCTGGGTCATATCGCCCTCAGCTATTGTTTTCATGATGCCTTCAATCATTTTTTCCTCCTCCTGTTTTATTTCTTCGAAGTTGTCCCCCTTGGCTTCTTGGAGCCCGTAGATAACAACTGACCTCTCCCTTTCCTCCTCCCACTGAGTCTCCATTTGCATCCTCTGAGTGTGTGTGTGTGTGTGTGTAGGAGGCGGAGGTGCGGGTTACTAAAGAGGGCTGAAGAGAGGTTGTTGAAGTTGTTTGGACATTTAGTGAGAGTGGAACAAAATAGAATGACTTGGAGAGAGTATAAATTTGTAGTGGAGAGAAGGCGGGACAAGGGTTGTCTTAGGAAAGGCTGGAGGGAGGGGCATTAAAATGGTATAAAATACCGACAGGTTGTTAGGTAAGACACATATGCAACAGTTAGGTATCTTTATTTCGAAACGTTTCGCCTACACAGTAGGCTTCTTCAGTCGACTACAGAAAAGTTGATAGAAGCAGAAGAGACTTGAAGACGATGTAATCAGTCCATCACCCTTAAAGTTTTGAGGTGGTCAGTCCCTCAGTCTGGAGAAGAGCATTGTTCCATAGTCTGAAACAATATGGAGTTGAAGTGACAGGATGGAGCCTTATATAGCGCCAGGAGGTGAGACGTAGGTCACTAGCAGAACGCAGATGTTGGGAGGTCAGGTCCCTCTCAAATCCAGCATATGTGTCTTACCTAACAACCTCTCGGTATTTTATACCATTTTAATGTTCAATCTGTCAGACACTGCAACACAAGGGTATCTTGGTACAGACCTGAAATCAACTTCGACAACCTCTACTAGTGAGAACGGCTTGATTTGAGAGGGACCTGACCTCCCAACATCTGCGTTCTACTAGTGACCTACGTCTCACCTGGCGCTATATAAAGCTCCATCCTGTCACTTCAACTCCATGTTGTTTCAGACTATGGAACAATGCTCTTCTCCAGACTGAGGGACTGACCACCTCAAAACTTTAAGGGTGATGGACTGATTACATCGTCTTCAAGTCTCTTCTGCTTCTATCAACTTTTCTGTACTCGACTGAAGAAGCCTACTGTGTAGGCGAAACGTTTCGAAATAAAGATACCTAACTGTTGCATATGTGTCTTACCTAACAACACTGGAGGGAGGGGGTAGAGAAGGTTTTGTGTACGAAGGGTTTAGACTTCCATGATGCATGCGTGAATATGTTAGATAGGAGCGAGTGGAGGCATGTGGTTTTTATGACTTAACGTGTTGTTGGAGTGTGAGTGAAGTCACATTTATGAGAGGATTCAGAGAAACCGGTTAGCCGGACTTGAATCCTGGAGATGAAGACAACATTGTCTGCGTTCTAAAGGAGGGATGTTGCTGTTTTGATTTGTAGTATCGGCACCCCTCCTGCAAGACAGTGATGGAGTGTAAATGAGTGTTAAGTTGTGTCAGTGTCATGTCTTGAGTCGGTATCAAGTCATTGATCACTGTTAAGTCATGGATCAGTGTGTGGAAAATAATACATCAGTGTCAAGTCATGAGTCAGTGAGTTTCTAGTTAAGGATCGGTGAGTCAATATGAGTTAAGAAATATGCCAGTGAGTCTCAAGACATGTGTCAGTTAGCGTCAGGTCACAGATCAGTGATGGTCAAGTCAAAAGTCAATGACTGGAAAGTCAAGGGCCGCTGTCAAACCATGGGCCAGTGAGTGTCAAGTCTTGTCTCAGTGAATGACAAGTCATGGGTGTGTGTTAGTGAATGTTAATTAATGGGTCAGTGTGTGTGTGTCTAGCCACAAGACAGTCATGGGTCAGAGATCGTCAAGCCATGAGTCAGCGAGAGGCAAGCGTTAATGAGTGGCAAGGAATGCATTAGTGTCAAGGGTCACCGAGTGTCAAGCCATGTCTTGTGCTTTATGCTATGGAACAGTGAGTGTGATGCAATCTATGGAATAGTGAGTGTGATGTCATGGTTCAATGTTAAACCATGGGTCAGTGCGAAACCATGGGACAGTGATGGTTAAGTTAAGGGTCAGTGTAAAACCATGGGTCACTGAGAGACAAAGGGCAGTGTATATAAAATAATGGGTTAATAAGTGTCAAGGAATGGGGTTATTGCCAAGAGTCAGTGTGTTTCAATCGATAGGTTAGTGAGTGTCAAGGAATGGTTCTGTGAGTGTTAAGCCATGGGTCGGTGAGTGTAAATTATGGGTTAGTGATCGTCAAGCCATGAGTCCGTGAACGTAAGTGATGGGCCAGTGTCATATCTTGGTTCATTGAGTGTCAAGACATCAGTTAGTGTCATATCATAAGACAGTGATAGTCAAGCCATGGCCAGTGTCCAACTATTGGTGAGTGTCAAACAGTGAGTCAGTGTCAAGCAACGGATCAGTCACTGTGAAGTCGAGTTAATGAGTGTCATTTCATGGTGAAAGTGAATGTGAAGCATTTGTCAATATCAAAATATAGGTCATTATCGAGTCATAAGTCAGTGTAAAGTCATAAGTCAGTATCAGTTCACCGGGCAATGCCAAATTATTGGTCAGTGTCAAGTCATAGATCAGTGCCATGGCACAGGTCAATGTTAGATCATAGATCAGTGTCAACTCATGGGTGGGTGAGCGTCAACAATGGGTTATGAGTGTCAAGTCATGGTCCAGTGTCAATCCATGGCTCAGTGTCAAGCCATGGTTCAGTGTCAAGTCGGTTTCCCATGTCAAGTGTTGGATCAGTGTCAAGCCATGGGTCAGCGTCAAGCCAAGGGTAGGTGTCAAGCCATATGTCAGTGTAAAGCTTGTGTTTATTGTCAGTATATGGGTCAGTGTCAAGCTATTGTTTAGTGGCATGCCATGGTTCAGTGTAAAGCCATGGTTCAGCGTCAAGCCATGGCTCAGTGCCAAGCCATACCTCAGTGTCAAGCCATGGATCAGGGTAAAGCTATATATTTTAGTGTCAAGCCATTAATGGTCAATATCAAGCCATGGGTCAGTATCATTCCATGAATCAGTAACAAGCGATTGTTCAGTGTCAAGCCGTGGGTAAGTGTCAAGTCATGGTCCAATGTCAAGCGCTAGATCATTGTCAAGCTATAATTCAGTATCAATAAATGGCCCAGTGTCAAGCAATGGGTCATTGTCAACCTAATGTTTAGTGTCACACTATGGGTCGGTGTCAAGCCATGCGTCAATGTCAAGCTATTGTTCACTGTCAAGCAATGGGTCAGCATTTAGCTGTTGTTCAGTATCAAGCTATGGTCTTATGTCAAGTCATGGTCCAGTGTCAAGCGTTGGATCAGTGTCAAGCTACTGCTCAGTGTCATGGCATGAATAAGTTTCATTTCATGGCCCAGTGACAAGCATTGGACCATTGTCTAGCTATTGTTTAGTGCCAAGCCATGGGTCAGTGTCAAGCCATGGGTTAGTGTCAAACTATTGTTTAATGTCAAGCCACAGATCAGTGTGAAGTCATAGTTCAATGTGAAGCCATGTTTCAGTGTCAAGTCATGGGTAAGTGACAAACTATTGTTTAGCGTCAAACCATGGGTCAGTGTCAAGTTATTGTTCAGTGCCAAGCCATGGGTCAGTGTCAAGCTACGGGTCAGTGTAAAGCTATGGTTCAATGTCAAGCAATGGGTTAGTGTCAAGCCATGGGCTAGTGTCAAGCCATGGGTCATTGTCAAGCCTTGGATCAGAACGAAGCTATTGTTCAGTGCCAAGCCATGGGTCAGTGTCAAGTCATTGGTTAGTGACAAATAGTGGGTCAGTGTCAAGCCTTGGATCAGTGTCAAGCTATTGTTCAGTGTCAAGCCATGGGTCAGTGTCAAGTCATGGCTCAGTGTCAAGTCATTGGTCAGTGACAAGTAGTGGCTCAGGGTCAAGCCATGCGTCAGTGTCAAGCTATTGCTCAATGTTAAGCCTTGGTCCAATGTCAAACCATGGGTAAGTGTCAGGTCATAGTTCAGTGTCAAGCCATATGTCAGTGACAAGAAGTGGGTCAGTGTCAAACCCTAGGTCATTGTCAAGCTAATGTTCAGTGTTAAGCCATGATCCTATGTCAGACCATGGGTAAGAGTCAAGTCATGGCTCAGTGTCAATCCATGGTCCAGTGCCATCCTTGGATCAGTGCCAACTATTGTTCTTTGTTAAGCCATGATAAGTGTCAAGTCATTTGTCAGTGTCAAGCAATGGGTCATATCAAGCCATAGGTTAGTGTCAGCCATGAGTCAGTGTCAAGCAATGGGTCAGTGTCAAGAAATGGATCAATGTCAAGACATGGGTCAGTGTCAAGCCATGGTTTAGTGCAAGTCATGGGTTCTGTAAAAGTCATAGTTCACTGTCAAGCCATGGGTCATTTCAAGCCATGGGTTGGGTGTCAAGCATGGGTTAGTGAGAGTGGTAGTAGTAGCATCATGGTAATGTCTGTGGTAGTGTTGCAGTCAGTGTGTGTTGGTGAGAGTACTCTTAAAATGTCATAACATTAATCATTATAATTGCGTTTAAGGGAAAATTAAAATAGTCATCAGTATATTGCATTGTGATAGTTATCTCATGCTAGCATCACAGCCTGGTTATAGTTTTCGTAGTTATATATGGTAGTAAACGTGACTTGATATTGTATCACTCCTGAAATATTGCAAATTGATAACTGTAAATGACTCTGATAGATATGTTAGGTAATTGGGGGCACAAATGAACGTTCAGTGATGGTACATAAGTGAGGGCATTATACAGAGTAATGACTCTACATTATACATGTTTGACTACCTGACAAGACAAGAAGCGGTGTAGGAGTAGCTTTATAAAACACTCAAACATTATGCCAATAAAAAAATAATCCAAAATATTTTTTTATGTATCATTTTGACGCAGTATTGGTGAACGTTTTGCTTATGGGAAGATGTACTGGATTACAGGTGTGTCACTGTCAGCTGATACTGCTGCGGTGCCTTGATGAAAACGAAGGAATTTCAGTTGCTGCTGTTATTTTCCATTTTAATTGCATGGAATGGGTGCTGCTTTGGCTTGTTATCTACAAGGAAAATGATGTCTACACTTACACTGCGATCTTCACCTAACCTAACCTAACTTAACTTAACCTAACCTAGTTATCTACAAGGAAAATTATATCTACACTTACTTTGCTATCTTCACCTAACCTAACCTAACTTAACTTAACCTAACCTAGTTATCTACAAGGAAAATGATATCTACACTTACTTTGCTATCTTCACCTAACCTAACCTAACTTAACTTAACCTAACCTAGTTATCTACAAGGAAAATGCTATCTACACTTACACTGCGATCTACACCTTATATTACAATCAACACGGTACCTAACCTAAACCTAACCTAGGTTAGGTTAGGTTAGGTTTGGGTACCGTGTTGATTGCAATATAAGGTGTAGATCGCATAACAAGGTAGATTCATGATACTTTAGATCGCAATGTAGTGTAGATATCATCCAAAGTAGATTCCTGACAAGTAGAAAAACAAGCCAAAGTAGCATTTATGGAATGATTGCTTAGAGATACAAACGCAAAGCGCAGAGAAAGTTATGAGGAGCAGGTGGTACAGATTGCTATGGTTGACATGGACCCGAGGCGTGAGGAAAAAGTATTACAATTTGATGCCCAGCCCAGCTGATTGACAAGAAGCAGGAAAAAAGGGTTAAACCCTGGTATTGCCTAGCCTCCGGCACTACCTGCTGTTATCCTCTACCTGTTACTGCCTACCACTATTCTGCCAGGCGACAACTTGTTATCCTATGACAGAAATATTGTACACAAGATTTTATTGATGATAGGTCCAGTTTTTGTATATTTAGGTCAGACACATGGTATCTAGAGCAAGCTTAAACATCCTGCATATTACAGTAAATTTTATGCTATACCGAATTTGTAAATATCAGAAATACTTTAAAAACATGTTTCTTGTTATTTCAACCCCAAAATTATTTTACCTTGTGTATCCAATTTCGAAATTCTTTGTCTGAATAAGCATTAAAATCATTTTTATTTTACTTTTTTCTATACGAATGTTGCCATAAAATATTCAGAAAGGTTACTAACAATTCTTATTTCCTTTTATTTCTTAGTTCTACTCTTCGATATTATTTTGTTCATAACTCGAGAAAGCCTCTTCCAATCTGCTGCAAAATTTCAACACTTGTTTATGTAGTAACGCGGACGAAATTCTAGTAACAACTGGTATGTTAACGTGTCCTATGACCAAAGTTATTGAACCTATTCCCAGCATCCTGAAATAACTCGGATAACTTCCAAAATCCTCAGTGTTGGAGCTTCAAATGTTCTCAGAAAGTGTTAAAATATACAGTGGTGGTGTATATTTCGGTGTATATGCAGATTTGACGATTTTTTTTGTAAAATAATGTGAAATTATTATTTTAAATCACGTTACATAATTTTCAGTTTACCTATTCTGTCTAGCCTCATCAGTTAAGTGCTGATGCATCTTATGGCCAGGATAGTACTTACTGAATTTCGTTTGCATCCAGGTGGATTTATGGATGTAGTAAAATAAAAAAAAATGGAATCTTCGGAATCAGTGCCATAACTGGAAGAGACTCATCTGATCGGTTTCAAAGGTTTACCACTGAAGTAGTTTCCTGAGCACACACTTCACGCTGCCACTGGGTACCGTAAGTCTCGATTTACCCATTTATATTAAATAAATAGGGATATTTCTTTGTCTTCAATAACTAAAGAAAGTTTCTTCCAATTGGCTTCAAAATATCATTGAGGATGATAACCCATAAGTTTTGTCGGAATAGGTGAAAATTAGAAATTTCACTGAAATAGTTAAAAAAATTGGAATCGTTGCAATCAGACCATTACTTCAAACTTTTAAATTGATGGCCTTTATTAAAACACAGTTTGTCTCTTACTTTGAGCAGTGTAAATTTCAATTTGCCAGTTTTATTAAGCAAATTCTTTCCCAATTAATAGCTTGTGAATACCTCTTCCGATCAGATTCAAACTCTAAATGGTGTATCTTATAAAAACATTTTTCTCTATTAATTTTCAGTGTCTGGGTGCCCATATGCAATTTTATCAAATTAAGTTTCCAAAAAAATATCCAAATAATTTTTCTTCCAGGACTGTAGAGACTTTTTAAAATAATTCAACTCATGTTTGTACAGAGTTTTTAGATTTGCTGAGCTGAGTGAACTTACGACTTGATGCCAGAGCCATCCTTCTGTCAGCTACAGGTTGCTCATACCATCGAAGGTTTTTGTTTATAACTTCAGACCGCTTTTGTCATTCGGTTTCACATTTTAAACCTTGGTCAATTATTAAATTATTTCCCATGTAAATGTTGTACAGAGTTGCCACTTTTGCAAGTATCGCTCACAAGGGACTAATGTTGTTGTAGGATATATGTTCACATTTATACACATACATATGTTGATAGTAGTGGTGTTTTATGGTATTGAAGGTGGTGATAGTGGAGGTGGTGTGCTGAGGAAGGTGGTAATGTTGTTGTTGTTGGTGGTGGTGGTGGCAGTGGAGGTAGAGGTATTGGTAGTAGTAGTAGTGGTATTGTTGTTGGTGGTGGTTGTGATGATAGACTCACGTATATACATATTTGCATTAAATTGTATATATACATAAGTCATTCGTATGTACATACATACAACATCCAACAATTCATTCAGACACACAAATATATACACACACTTAAATATGCAAAAACGTACATATATGCAAATTTATGGACATGAATAAATACATCCATGCATGCATATGTACATGATTATATACACACAAATTTTAGAGGTGTGCCAAAGAATCAGTGTCTTTAAAGGTATTAGAGAGTATCGGCCATTTTTATGGTATCGGTATAGTTCAATAAACAGTTGATACAAGCTGACACTTTTAAAAATATTAGTGTTACATTTACCAGATCTATCTATATTTGACATTGAAGGTTATTTATATAATATCCAGTGTATACCTCAGACGCTTATGGAATAGATAAACTATGGCTGTATCCCTTTGTATAACTTATGAACGTCTAATTTTAAAAGTGACCCTTTTAAATGGACCCGTTTTCTAGAGGTGCGGAAACTCTTAAGATAATTACCAGTGATATGTATATTTGGTGTGGACGAAAATTGGATGCTGCCTGTATCTATAGCGATAATCCTGAAGAAACTGGTGAAGATTATAATAATGTAAAATTGTTAAGTAATAAATTTAAGATGTTAAATAAAGTAATGTGAAGGCTTACTCAGCCCTGTAATAACTTCAGACAGTATTACCAAGGCTGGCTCCTCCTCAGGAAAATTAATGAATAGAAAAAGATATAATAACAGACAAACATAAACACTTTATTATATAGAAAATATAAAATATAAAACACTTAAATATGAAATATTAATCCTACATTAAAGAAAATGAAAAATGAAAAATATAAATGATAACTGAATTCAACGCTAATATAAAACTTGGGTGTCTGGTGTTGGTGACACTGCTTGTTGAAATCGTAGCCGTTGCCGATGATGGGGGGGGGGTCGCAGGTGTTGGTTACAACCCACTGACTAGTTCTCCACAGTATAGCCTTGAGTATTATATCCCGATGACAGGAAAGCAGGTTCTTTACCACTACAAGGATGAGGGGTTACGTCCTGCAATTTCATACAGGTGCACAGGTAATTAAATCCAAAAAGGGGAAGTCTCAGGACGTTAGTCCATCTCCATCAGTTCTACTCGTTGATTGGCAGGTGACCCTCTCTGTCATCCAAGCTGGAAAGATAGACAGGTTACCCACTGCTTAAGAAATCACTCTCCATGATAAGTACAATACCTAAAAGATGTGGTGATTATTACAACAGTCAACTTAGAGCAAAACTGAAAGGACTAAGTTTATTATTGGTCAAAAGTGAAGCTTTCAACCAATAAATCCACTAGAATACAAGGCAGGCATGTACTTACAGTAGTGCTGGGAGCTGTGAGTCTAGTGATTACTGTTTGGACCGGAGCCCCACACGTCACCTTTCGGGGGGAAGGGGGGGAAGAAGGAGGGGAAATGATAGCTGGAGCTAGACTGACCCTACCTTAACAAGTAGCCGGCAATGAAACTATTGTTACTATATACTCCCTCGCTACTCCTATCTATTGAACTTTTCCCTCACAGTAATTAATCATTGGTTCACTACGTGAGTACTTTTATGGTGCAATCTGCTGTAAATTGACAGAACATTCAACCAGGTGACATTGTTACAATTGATACTGAGCAATATCGAACATTGTGGCCTCTGGGCAAGGCATTAACATTATACACAAGCGCACAAGGTGTTGTCAGGAATATCAAGGTGTTGTGTCGCGGTCAGGAAAGTTTGCGTACCATTAATAAATTAATTCCCTTGGAATTAAATGGTGCTCAACGAAATATAAATGGTAATCTAAGGGAAAGTGACATGAGTCAAACTGAAGATCGCGCTGAACATGGAATCCGAAAAGAAGAAATTGTAATAAGGCCTACTAGGAGAACATCCACACAAGATAGAGTTGGCTGGAATCGTCTCATTGAGAAAGAAGCAATTTAAGTAATCTAGCAACGACTCCCGGCCGGCCGCATTGTGGAATATATATATATATATATGTCGTGCCGAATATGTAAAACTGGTCAATTAGCAAGAACTCATTTAAAATTAAGTCCTTTCTAAAATTTTCTCTTATGCCTTTAAAAATATATTTTTTCATTAATGTTAGTGTAAAATTTTTTAATTTAGCCTAACCCAACTAAATATATTTTAGATTTGTTTACAATAATTTATTACTAAACAAACACAGTGAAATATATTTTTTCCGTTAGGTTCAGAATGATTTTGGCGAAATTATTGCATACACAAATTTTCGCTTGTCCTATATGGCAAGATGAGCGTTGCTATTTAAATCAAGATCGCAAGTTCTGCCTATTCGGCATGCATATATATATATATATATATATATATATATAATATATATATATATATAATATATTAATTATAATATATATATATATATATATATGTATATATATATATATATATATATATATCATTACAACAAGGACTCGAACCCATGCTGCTTTGGCCTGCCTCATGGTGGGAGAAAACGCATGACGCCCTAATCCACTGGACCATACGATCCTTACAAGTAGGGCATCCTGCGGAACTGGATGTTGTACTCCTTACCTAAGGACACACGAAGGTGTGGATGACTAGGCTAATTTCATTCTAGTCCCTGTTTGGTGTACTAGTTCAACGAGCAGTATTTTATATATATTGTGGCCACGAACGAGTAGTATTGATCAATAACAACACTGCACTAGCCAAGGACTCGAACCCATGCTGCTTTGGCCTGCCTCATGGTGGGCGAAATTCGCCCACCATGTAACATCAAAACTAACCATGTTAAAATCATTTAAGTCAGTCAAGGAGCTTAATTTATCAACTAAATCTATGTTGTTTTTAACATTAAAGTTAGAAATTTTGCCAACAATAGGGCTCAAAATGTCAACAAGCCATTTGGATAAATTATAGGAAACTGATCCTATGGAGCTAATAATTGGTCTGACTGGATTCCCTGGTTTGTGTGTTTTTATTAGTCCATACATGTAAGGTAAGGATGGGTTAGTGGAAGTAAATTGTTTGATTAATTCACTTTGCCTTTCAGTAGAAGTTTTATTGTTTTATTGAAATTGCTGTTAACGGTTTCTAGGGGATTTTTTCTAAGTTTAGAATAGGTTTCAGTATCATCTAAGAGATTATTTATTTTTTCTTGGTAATCATTTTCTTTCATAATTACTATTGCATTTATTTTATCTGCTTTAGTAAGGCGCAAATTTTTATTGTTATTGAGTGTATCATAAGACTTAAAGAGTCTTTGAGGGCAATTTGAAATGTTTTGTTTTAACATTGACCTATATACCATTCCCTTACTAATATTAATTTCATCAGTGGATAAATCAGAAAATTACAAAAGGCTTTTGCAATTTGAACATTATTAAGTTTTCTTGAAGTTGCAAAACTTAGGCCAAAACCTAGAGCAGCCGTTGTATTTTGATCTAATATTTCATCTGATAAGTTAATTACAAAATTGTTATTAGCATGCTTTATCCAATCATTATTTTCAATTAAAATGTCTAATTTTCTTTGTAGTTTGTTTTTGAGTTCATTACAAATTCTTCTGAGTTTATTATAGCAATAATCCAACATACTGTGTTTCCATTCGGATGGAATGGCCTGATTAAAAGAGTATTTTTTGTTTCTCAATGTTTTGAATGCATCCTTCTCTTGTATTTCAATACGTTTCTGAAGAATAATTCTCATAAAATCATCTAAAGGACGATCTCTCATGTCAAGGAGTCTATTGGGTAAAAGAGACTTGGGCAGAACTTGTTCATTTAAACATTTTTTTATGAAATTAAGTCGAATTTTTAACTTGTGAGACTTGATCAGCGCAGAAGAAAATTGGGAAATAAAAGAAATATAATTAGGAAAGCTTATCGAGAACATTCTGAAGAGTCGTGTGGTATCCATTAATGCAATAAGATCACAGTAAACAGATGATTTCAGAATATTCAAAACAACCACTGTGAAAGAATAAAGAAATTCCAAGCGCTTTCATGGCTACTCACATTATCAACGAACAATAAAAGTAATGCATCAAAGGAACGCATATAAAGGGTCTAGACCACATCCTCACTATCACATCCCAAAATACCTGACGCGCGACTCATAAGAAAGAGAACATTGCAGCAGGCCCGCTGGCCCAACTAGACAGGTCCTTCACACAACCCACAAACAAACTATTCTCCCCAAGAACTAAGAATTTTAAAATTTATTATTTATCCAATGTATTATTAAATTCTTCCCAAATTCTATTAATAATAAATGGATCTAATTTATATAAACCAAAGGAAATATTCATATTATTGTCAAAACTGCTTTTATGAAACATGATTCATTTTTTTTATTTTATTTAAAATACAGTATACATTTTACATGGAAGTAAGCATATGTCGCTAAACCAATCAACATGTAACAACAAAATTAAAGTACAACATACGTATACACAATCCAAAAAGAAAAAGGTACACTTCACACAAGTGTACCAACAACATATCCAGATAATCTACTTCAGCACACTTATACATCTTATGCCAAGTATTATATACAAAATTCTTAAAGGTAAAAACCTCACCACATACCATTAAAACCAATACATCCACCCCCCACCAAAGGTACACTTATAAAGTCGTACATATGTGCTCTGGAAGTAAAAAGGTACCCCCCATCCTCATCAAATACCAACAAAACATTGACATACTATAAGAGCGCAGGATACTACTTGCTCTAAGTAACAATTATGAAAACTTTGCCTAGCATACAAGGATAATATACTCTATATCTCAACACGGGTACAATCCACCCAAGACTTCTTCATACACTATATACACTATAGCAGTATTAAAACATGACATACACCGCTACTTGAACTCATATTCATACCTGCTCCAACAAAGTCATCTAAAATTATGTATTTACACAAAATCAATATACATTTTATATTATCTTACAAATACTCTTACTTGTGAC
>NW_026466233.1:0-13811 GCF_026875155.1 Cherax quadricarinatus
ACCTCTCCTCACCTCCAAAATCAAGGAGGCAGGAGAGGTTTGTACCCAGGGTAACAGGAGTAATAAAAAAGCCAGGATGAGCCCATGGTTTACCCCAAAGGTGCAGGGAGGCAAAAACCAAGTGTGCTAGGAATGGAAGAAATATAGAAGGCAAAGGACCCAGGAGAATAAGGAGAACAGTCGTAGAGCCAGAAACGAATATGCACAGATAAGAAGGGGGGCCCAAAGACAATATGAAAATGACATAGCAGCGAAAGCCAAATCTGACCCGAAACTGTTGTACAGCCACATCAGGAGGAAAACAACAGTCAAGGACCAGGTAATCAGGCTAAGGAAGGAAGGAGGAGAGACAACAGGAAATGACCGTGAAGTATGTGAAGAACTCAACAAGAGATTCAAAGAAGTGTTCACAGAGGAGACAGAAGGGACTCCAGAAAGACGGAGAGGTGGGGCACACCACCAAGTGCTGACACAGTGCACACAACCGAGGAAGAAGTGAAGAGGCTTCTGAGTGAGCTAGATACCTCAAAGGCAATGGGGCCAGATAACATCTCCCCATGGGTATTGAGAGAGGGAGCAGAGGCGCTATGTGTACCCCTAACAACAATATTCAATACATCTATCGAAACAGGGAGATTGCCTGAGGCATGGAAGACAGCAAATGTAGTCCCAATCTTTAAAAAAGGAGACAGACATGAAGCGTTAAACTACAGACCAGTGTCACTGACATGTATAGTATGCAAAATCATGGAAAAGATTATCAGGAGAAGAGTGGTGGAACACCAGAAAGGAATGATCTCATCAACAGCAGCCAGCATGGTTTCAGGGACGGGAAATCCTGTGTCACAAACCTACTGGAGTTCTATGACATGGTGACAGCAGTAAGACAAGAGAGAGAGGGGTGGTGGATTGCATTTTCTTGGACTGCAAGAAGGCGTTTGACACAGTTCCCCACAAGAGATTGTGCAAAAACTGGAGGACCAAGCAGGGATAACAGGGAAGGCACTACAATGGAATCAGGAATACTTGTCAGGAAGACAGCAGCGAGTCATGGTACGTGGCGAGGTGTCAGAGTGGGCACCTGTGACCAGCGGGTCCCGCAGGGTCAGTCCTAGGACCAGTGCTGTTTCTGGTATTTGGTAACGACATGACGGAAGGAATAGACTCTGAGGTGTCCCTGTTTGCAGATGACGTGAAGTTGATGAAAGAATACACTCGATCGAAGACCAGGCAGAACTACAAAGGGATCTGGACAGGCTGCAGACCTGGTCCAGCAATTGGCTCCTGGAGTTCAATCCCACCAAGTGCAAAGTCATGAAGATTGGGGAAGGGCAAAGAAGCCGCAGACGGAGTACAGTCTAGGGGGTCAGAGACTAACAAACTCCACTCAGGAAAAAGATCTTGGGGTGAGTATAACACCAGGCACATCTCCTGAAGCGCACATCAACCAAATAACTGCTGCAGCATATGGGCGCCTAGCAAACCTCAGACAGCATTCCGACATCTTAATAAGGAATCGTTCAGGACCCTGTACACCGTATACGTTAGGCCCATATTGGAGTATGCGGCACCAGTTTGGAACCCACACCTAGCCAAGCACGTAAAGAAACTAGAGAAAGTGCAAAGGTTTGCAACAAGACTAGTCCCAGAGCTAAGAGGTATGTCCTACGAGGAGAGGTTAAGGGAAATCAACCTGACGACACTGGAGGACAGAGAGATAGGGGGACATGATAACGACATACAAAATACTGAGGGGAATTGACAAGGTGGACAAAGACCGGATGTTCCAGAGTTTGGACACAGCAACAAGGGGACACAGTTGGAAGCTAAAGACACAAATGAATCACAGGGATGTTAGGAAGTATTTCTTCAGCCACAGAGTAGTCAGTAAGTGGAATAGTTTGGGAAGCGATGTAGTGGAGGCAGGATCCATACATAGCTTTAAGCAGAGGTATGATAAAGCTCACGGCTCGGGGAGAGTGACCTAGTAGCGATCAGTGAAGAGGCGGGCCAGGAGCTCGGACTCGACCCCCGCAACCTCAACTAGGTGAGTACAACTAGGTGAGTACACACACACGCGCACACACACACACACACACACGCGCATACACACACATGCACACACACACACACACACACACACACACACACACACGCATACACACACACACACACACACACGCATACACACACACACACACACACACACACGCATACACACACACACACACACACACATACACACGCACACACACACACACACACACACGCACACACACAATATGCAGTCATGAATGGGTTGATGTTATTTATACAATTATTACAGTATTGCAGTAGTCTGCATAATAGTAAGTCTTCTATTTTTTGTTTGAATAAAAATTCAAAATAGAAAGCAAGAGTAATAATCAGAGGGGCCTGGAGACATGACTGATGAACGAAGAAAATTATATTTTAGAGCCAGGAATGTCTGCATTGTTCATTCTGGACCTTATTTTGAAATTGTCATATTTTTTAATTTTCATGAAATTGGCCAAATTGCAAATTTCTGACCACATTATTGGGTAGTTGAAATCGGTAAATGGGCAGTTTCTTGTACTCAATCGATAGAAAAAATGGAGTTCTCAAGAAATAGCTATGAGTTTGGTCGACTGGAACAATGGAATTAGCCGAAAATAGGGCTCAAAGTGGGCGAAATCGCCGATTTGTAAATATCGCCGAGGTTGCTAACTTCGCGAGAGCATAATTCCGTCAGTTTTCCATCAAATATCGTTTTTTTGGTGTCATTACAATCAGGAAAAGATTCTCTATCATTGCATAAGAAAAAATAATTTTTTTTTTAAATTTTGCGACACCAGGAGACACCTCAGGATTGGGGGTTGTGACAGTCAAAGGGTTAAAAAAAAATATTAGGAAAAAGATAATTTGCATGCCACCAGTGTTTCAGTAACTATATGAACAGTACATGTGTCAAAGGGTAGCATACACTTGCAGCATTCTTTATGGCTCTCAACTACCCTGCAGTAAGGTTTGGTTATCAAACTAATTACTGGCAAGTTTGTGTAATCTAGACCTGTTTGTAGAATCAGTAATGAATTGGTAAATGTTTAACAACATGAGCTCTCCTGAAAGAGTATCTTTTTCGGTTAGATGTAGTTTACAGTTGTATCTGCTAACATCAACCATGCATAAAAAATTACTGGTAGACTCTCCTTAGTCTTTCACTGTAGGTGCAGAGTTCTCATTGCTACTTGCTAGAATATTCCTGTCTCATCCACGTTGTAGTTGACTCTGGCAGTAATGTTCAGTGACAAAACAAACAAGTTCCTCCACATACTGTAAAAGTTTCATCATGATCTGGAGACAAGTATTTATCTAGACGTGATGATTACTATGATGGTAATTGACAGACACACACACACACACACACACACACACACACCTACACACACACACCTACACACACACACACCTACACACACACACACACCTACACACACACACACACACACACACCTACACACACACACACACCTACACACACACACACACACACACACACACACACACACACCTACACACACACACACACACACACACACACACACCTAAAACACACACACCTACACACACACACACCTACACACACACCTACACACACACACCTACACACACACACCTACACACACACACACCTACACACACACACCTACACACACACACCTACACACACACACCTACACACACACACACCTAAAACACACACCTACACACACACACCTACACACACACACACCTACACACACACACCTACACACACACACACCTACACACACACCTACACACACACACCTACACACACACACACCCCAAAAACACACACACACCTACACACACACACCCCACACACACACACACCTACACACACACACCTACACACACACACACCTACACACACACCTACACACACACACACCTAACACACACCCCACACACACACACCTACACACACACACACCTACACACACCAGGAGCTAGGAATCGACCCCTGCAACCACAAATAGGTGAGTACACACCTACACACACACACACCTACACACACACACACCTACACACACACACCTACACACACACACACACCTACACACACACACACACACACACACCTACACACACACCTACACACACGCCTACACACAGCTTCACACACACACCTATACCACACACCTGCACACACACACCTACCCCACACACACCTACAAAACACACACACCTACATACACACACCTACACACACACACCTACACACACACACCCACACACACACACCTACACACACACATCTACACACACACACACCTACACACACACACACACCTACACACACACACACCTACACACACACACACCTACACAACACACACCTACACACACACACCTACACACACACACCAACACACACACACACCTACACACACACACCTACACATACACACCTACACACACACCTACACACACACACCTACCACACACAACAGGACTGGTGTCTATCGGTCATGTGCCTAGGATCCAAAATGGTAAAACTATCACACACACACACGCGCACACACACCGGCACACACACACACACATTGCACACACACACACACAACAACACACACACTAACACATACCACAACACACACACACACACACATGCACACACACACACACACACACACACATGCACACACCACACACACACACACATGCACACACACACACACACACATGCACTCACTACACACTCACACACACCACAACTTACACACACACACACACAAACCCCCCCCCCACACACCACACCACACCACACATGCCACACACACAACACACACCACACAACACACACACACACACATACACACACACACACACACACACACACACAATACACACACACACACAACCACACACACACACACAACACACAGACAACACACACACACAGCCACAAAACACCAGTATGACTTCATCACACACATTTCACAAACAGTCACACGATTTTAACATACTAATACTTCAGCATACATTTTAAATTACCTGCATGATGGTGACTCAGCTCAAACTAGATTAAAAAATACAAATCTGTGTTTTTTTGTTATTTGAATAACCTTGAATATTACTTAGTATGCAATACTCGCGAACAAGCTACAAGATTACAGAACAACACAGGGGGAGTTGAATTATAGCTTTAGCTCATCGTATTGTTAAAAAAATATTACTATTAGGAGCTTGCAATGTTGCAGAAAGCAGAACGTGTAGGACATGTCAAGTAGCTACGTTCAAGAAACGAGTCCAGCTTGCAACACTGTAAGCAATGATGCTGTAGTTTGATTGAAACACGAGAGGTTAGAGTATCATTCAACTCCTACTGTGGTGGTTTTGCATAACCAGCATTATTTCTTGCGTTTCAATATGCCCTAATATTAGAAGTTGTATATGTTATGTATGATGAGTAGTGCTAAACCCGTCGGTCACACAGCGACTGGAAAACTGAATAGTTATCAGTCCTGGCTCCAGAAAAACGAGTAGGATTGCTCTAAATCCTTGGGTTCAAGAGGGTAGTTTAAAATCACATTATCCCCTCACCACTCCCTCCTCCCCTACTTCCCCTCCCTTCATTTCCCTCCCCCTCCCCCTCCTCCCCCTCCCTCAACCCCCTATGAAGGGTCACTCACAGGAACTCACTTCGAAATGTGATGGAATGCTCTTGATCCAGGGAATTGAGCTACTTCCTACTTGTATAAAACCTGATTGCTTGTCAATGATCCCAAGGGGTTTTTAACACTTTCTTATGATAAAAATAATAATAATAATAATAATAATAATATTTTTTTTGTAAAGTAATTACGAGAAAAGGGCAGTGGAACTGCGTTGGTCATGCACAGCTTCACGTGAAAGTACGACATTTAAATACATTATTAGTTGATTTTACACTAACGTCACGTGACGCAAAGATACAGAAGATAATGCCATATACGTGGTCAGTGGTCACGACAGCTCACGGGTCCCGAGCTGCTTTGGGGATTAGTGTGGAGGGTTACAAAGCCATGGCTTGCTCCCGCAGTGTTTTAAAAAATCTGAGGTTAGAGTGTTGAAGGAGGAGGTCCTGCTTCTCCAGGAGGAAATTAGGAGGCTGAATGTTCACCTCGATGGGTTTGGGAGTGAGTGTGAGGTGGCTGGAGTGGTTGAGGGGAATGAGGCTACCAGCAGTGAAGTGCAGTCTGTCATCACTGCGAGGAGGCTGAAGGTGGGGAGGACGAAAAGGCTACCAGCAGTGAAGTGCAGTCCAGTACCAGCACCTTCAGCAGTGATTTGGAGAGCGGCAGCCGCTCTAAGTGGCAAGTGGTTCACAATTCAGGAGAAAGGAAGATAAGGAAGGTTAACAGAAAAGATGTGAAGGTAGGAAATCAACGTGTTTGACAGGTTGTGAGTTCCATACTGGTGATGCATACTGCAATATGGACCTGACGTACACCGTGAACAGTGTCGTAAGTAACACCTTGCTTTGATGTCAAATTGCTATTCTCAGGTTTTGCAGCTTCTGACCTCTGTTACAAAAAATGTTATATCTAATAATGATAGAGATCTCCAGTGAATACTAGCATCCAGCCTGTTACTGGATTTTTGTAACAAGTAGTCAGTATCCTGGTCCAATTATCCATCAGAATTTAGTAAGATTTAATAGTGTTTCAGGCTTACAACTGGTAGGCTACTAGCTAAAGAAATTAAAATTTAATAAGTTTATTAATAACAATAAAGTTGTCTAGGCGTATATTATCAAATTAAATTAAAGTAATCAATTGAATATAATATAGGATACAAGTTCCTACACTTCTCTCGTATACAGTATTGTGCTGAAGGCACATAACACATCTTTATGGCTTTTAAGCACCGCCTGGTACACTGTTAGCATTTAATAACATAATACAAATATATACAAGTAAGTTTGTGTGTATGTATGTAAGTGCTCTAAGTAGTTCGCTATATCTCAAGATTCGACTAGACTTAACCAGTGACCGACTAAAAGTCCTCACATAAACTAACTTCTTGACCAACCTGGCAATCAGAACAGCTTGCTTGAACAATAAAGCGACTGTTAAGCCGAACAGCAATATACAAGCAACAGCAACACAGAATCAGGAATAAGGAGATAATATAACGACACTAAGTAGGGACCATCTGCAGATCCTCCACAAAAGTCACAAAACTCCCATACTACTGAATCTAAGTTCAGCATTAGAAAATCCCAGACTGTGACAGTACACAGATACCAGAACAAATTAGGTCAGAAGCAACAGCTCAGGACCTGAGTTTCTCAGAGTGTCTACGTGACACACAACCTCAGTACAAAGTCGAAAATCACTAAGTCTAGGCCATGTTCTGTGAACAGAGTTACACAGAACCATCAACAAGAAAGCAACAGAGACGATCTTCCAACAAGGGCCCTAGCAATGGAGAGCTGGAGAGGCCGTGTTGTTGGAAGGCACGTCAAACCGACAATAACCAGCGCAGGCCAGGCAGACTCTCACTCCAGGTGAGGTGTGATAACTCCACCCTGATCACGTGACTCTCCGTGGACTGCTTCTGCCCAGCAACACAGAAGCCGGCAGCGAAACAAGCGAAGTGAAAATTCAATAGTTGGACAGTGCTGTCAGCTACTTAACACTCTCGGACTATGAGCACTGAATAATATATAAATGTTACATCCCACCTAATAATATAACTAAGTCAAATAATAATATAAAGCAATATATTTACGATTTAGCTAATATCGCAAATATAAGCAATATAAAATTATATGGACAGGTAATATACATATACATTGTAACCCATTCAGGGGTCGCAATAACCTCCTAGGGGTTCTTATTCTAGTCTTCAAACTTTACACATGCTGGGGTTAAACTCCAGGAGCCATTTGACGGACCAAGCTTGCAGTCTGTCCAGATCCCCTTGTAGGCTTACCTGATCATCGTCCGTTTGTATTCTTCTCATTAGTTTCACATCATCAGTGAACAGGGACACCTCTGTATCTATCCCTGCCATCATATCATTCACATATACAAGAAACAGCACCGGACCTAGGACTAACACTTATGGAACCACACTCGACATGTTGGCCCACTCTGACAACTCATCACATAACAGCACGTTATTTTCTTCTTGTCAGGTATTCCTTGATCCATTGCAGTGCTGTCCCTACTATTCCTGCCTCTTTCTCTAGATTTTGAACCATCTCTTGTGTGTGGTACTGTGTCGAAAGCCATCTTACAGTCCAAAAATATACAGTCTATCCTTCCCTTCCTCTTCTGTCTTACTTTTGTTACCTTGTCATAGAACTCGGGTAGATTTTGAGGGAGGATTTTTCACCCCTGGAAGCCGGGAAATTGTCTTTAAAAACCCCAAACCCCCTTCGGAAAAAAATTTTCATAAAATTTCCCGGGTATACATGTAAAGACACCATTGGGGGGTTTAAATTTCCCTTTTTCTGTCTCCTTTCTTAAAACGGGAACAAATTTGCTTTTTTCCCACACCTCGGGTTTGCCCTTTTTCAATAGTTTTTTGGGAATTGCAGCTAACAGCACACATACAGCCCCTTTTCTTCCTCTCTCCGGACCCATGGAGAGATCTATCTGGCCACCGCCCTTTGGGGAAATCTATTCATTGTGGGTATTTATTACCAAAGTTTTAAAACCCAAACCTCTTTAGTATTTAAGGCAAAAAAAGGGATTCCCAAAAGAGGGGAGGGGCGGGTTAAGAAATAAATTTTTCCCAATTAAAGAAAAGAAAAAAAGAAAGGAAAAGAAAACAAAAGGGATAAAGGCTAAGATGGGAAAGGGATTCAAAGACAAACCCCAAAAGGGTTCTTTCAGGTATACAAAGTAAGATTGGGAAAAGATGGCCCACTTAAGAGAAAAACTCGGTCAAATCACGCCCGTGAAAAAGGAAACATGTGTAAAATTCTCAATGATTTACTTTTTAACAGTTTTCACCCCGGGAAAAAATACAAAGATTTTCCTGAAATAATAGTTTAAAGTAAAAACTGGAGGGATGAAAAAATATGCAGAATGGGGTCCTAGTGACATGGTCCCAGACAAATAAGAAACAAAAAACCAAAACCAAACCCCCAGGCCCCTGCTGAACTTTTTGGGGCAAGGGTGTTAAGGGGATGAAAAAGGGGAAGTAGCATACCTTTTAAAAAAACCCCTTTTTAAACATATTACTAAAAATTGCCCAAGGCCTAAAAAAAAGGGGAAAATGGAATATGAAATACCTATTTAAAAAGGCAGGGACAGGCCCTTTAGTTTTAACCCTATGGGCCCAAAACCCTTACCCCCCAAGAGGGAAAATTTATGGACCCCCAATAATTCCCGAAGCAATTCGTAGCCTCCTTTAAAGGGCCCACAATTAAATTAACAAATTTCCCCCAAACAATTTTTTGGGGGCAAAGGGGCATTTCTGTCTTACAAATTTACTAATTTTTTTTCCAAAGGGGTTTTGGAGGGGGTTTAAAATCATGGTAATAAAAATTTTTGGTAAATGGATTTCAGGAAGGCTTTCGATAAAATTTTCCACACCAGAGGCTTTGGGGAAAATTTTAAGGCACACGGAATGGAGGAGTTTTTTTTTTCCGGGTAGGGGCATGCTGACAAATGGGCAGCAGAGATTTGCAGGAAGGGGAAAAAATCAGAAGGGGGGCCCCTCACAAGCGGTTTTCCCTCGGGGTAAAGGGGAAAAAAATAGCAAAAACAAAAGGGCCCAATTTTTGCTAAAGACCCAAAAAAGCCGCCCTTTCATTCTAATGGGAAAATAGAGCCCCGGGAGATTTGAAAAACGATGCAATGGTCGGAGAAGTCAGATGCAGTTTAATTTTGGGCAAATGCAAATTTTCAAATGTTGGCATTTAAATTTAACCATGCCAAATTAAACTAAAAAATTTGAGATTTTAATACTGTCTCCCCAATGCAAAAAGGGGATTTAGGAGTTCTGGTTAGGGTAATCAAAAACCCCAAAACAACAGTGCATTAGTTTTTGCAAAAAAAGCAAACAAAAAATTTTTTGGCCTTATACTAGAAGTTTAAATAATAGAAGTCTTTCGGGTTGTTTTTTAACCCTTTTTTTAAAACCTTTGGGGTTAGGCCTCTTTTAGACTAGGGCTCATTTCTGGTCACGTTTAAGAAGGGATAAAAATCCTCTGGAAAACTTTTCAGGGGAGGATGACAAAGATCCCCCAAAGGTATCAGAAATTTTCCCATATAAAGGTAAAATGGGGGGCCCTGAATCTCCCCTTTCTCGAAAGGCGTAGATTAAAAGGGGGGGATATGATCGATGAAATAAATGGAAAAACGGGAAAAAATTTAAAAGGGGATGTAAATATCTTTCCCAAAAATTTTCCAGCCAAGACGGACTCGTAGCAATGGTTTCAATTTGGGAAAAATTTTCAGTTTTTCGGGAAAAGGATATAGGAAAGAAACGGTTTTTGGGAAATTTAATTTTGTGGTAAAGTGGAAAAAATCCCGAGTCCCAATTATTGGGGCCCTAAAACGTTGTGTAGTTTAAAAAAATAAGTTAGATAAATACATAGTGGGTGTGGGTGGGTGTGATTTGGGCCCGGACTAGTTTGACTCTGGGCTGGTGCCCTGCTCCTTCCTTGATGGAGGTGACCAATGGGTTTGGGGAAAAGGGGTAATCCGGGGGGGGCATGGGCCTGCTCCGCATGGGTTCCCGTAGACCGTTGAGTGTTTTTTCTTTTTATTTTTTTGTGAAAATGCTAAGTTTTAAAAAGTAAAAAAAATTTTTAACAGTCAGGGCCAAAAATCATAGCAGTCCACTTTTTTCATTTGTTTAATATTGTAATTTTAATTTAAAAGTTAAATCTAGCTTTTTTTTTGGAGTGGTTTGCGTGGGCTTCGAGAGGGGGTGACAGTTTTGGCGACCTACTTTACTAAGTCTCATTACCTCACCCCAAAATTTCTTGCAGGGAAATAAAGGGTTTCCCCCACTTATCTCCCGGGATCAACGACGGGGGGAAAGGGGGTGAAACCCCACAAACCCAAATGGTTTAAAACAGAAAACAAACACTCGACCCAAAATTTCTTCCACCCTATGAGGGGAATTCGGGAAACTGCTGCCCCAAAAGCGTAGATGAAAATCCCCCCTATTGGGTTTCTAATAAAAGTCTTACGAATTTATCCCTTATTTTTTTTAAAGGGTTTTTTCAACATTCTAGTTTTTTTTTTTAAACCCCAAATTTTTTCAATTTCCTGGTATTTACACTTTTTTCCCTTAAATTTTTGTGGTCATAAATGGACCTTTTAATATTAATTGTATTCCAATTCACTTTCTGGCAACACCAACTGCAGGAAAATAGACTTTTTTTTTTGTTTTATCTTCCTTTTCCAAATTGTTCATTAATGACTATATCACTGCACTATGGCCATCACTGACAAAATATTTGCACTTTTTACTGATTAAGGTCCCCAACCCTTGACCTTTTTATTAATGTCTTTTGTTGTGGATCACTTTTTGTCACACTGCCCGGGCAGCGCTGACCGGCTGCTGTTGCCCTCACTCACCTTCTAGTAAAAACACCTACATTTATATTTAAATTGAAATTTTTTTTGACCTTATAACAGTTTTTAGACTCGGGAAAATTTACTATACTTTTGTAGGTATGTTCACTAACTTTATGGCGCACAATGACCGCTGAAATATCCTAGAACCGCCACTAGATTTTAATACTGGGAGCACCGTTAAGGAATACTGCCTCGAATAGTGTGTGTGTTATTAAGAGTGTACATGTGTGTATGAGTTAGTTGAGTGTATGGGTATGTGTGTGTGTGTGTGTGTGTGTATGAGTGTGTGTGTATGTTTTTTTGTGTGCATATGTGTGTGTATGAGACTGTTTGTGTATAAGCTGTTTGTGTATGTTTAGCTAGGTATATGGGGGTCAGTGCACGGTGTGTATGAACTCACCTAATTATACTCACCTAATTGGGGACTGGTCGAGACTCCAGCTCCAGGTTCACTCCTCTTCACTGACCACTATGGATCCTCCCTCTCCCTGCTCCATGAGCTTTATCATACCACGTCTTAAAACTTGTATGGTTCCTGCCTTTCCCCTAAAAACACTTCCAGACTATTCCACTTCCTAACTACTCTGTGGCTGAAGAAATACTTTCTAACATCCCTTTGGTTCATCTGAGTCTTAAACTTTAAATTGTGACCTCTTGTTTCTGTGTCCCATCTCTGGAACATCCTATCTCTGTCTACCTTATCTATTCCACGCAGTATTTTGTATGTCGTTATCATATCATCCCTGACCCTCCTGTCCTCCAGTGTCGTCAGACCGATTTCCCTTAATCTTTCTTCGTAGGACATTCCCCTTTGCTTTGGAACTAACCTTGTCGCAAACCTTTGCACTTTCTTTAATTTCTTGACGTGCTTGACCAGGTGTGGGTTCCAAACTGGTGCTGCGTACTCCAGTGTGGGCCTGACGTACACAGTGTATAGAGTCTTGAACGATTCCTTACTGAGGTATCGGAACGCTATTCCAAGTTTGCCAGACGCCCATATGTCGCAGCAGTTATTTGGTTAATGTGGGCTTCTGGCGACGTGCTCGGTGTTATACTCATCCCCAGATCTTCCTCCTTGAGTGAGGTTTGCAGTCTTTGGCCACCAAGCCTATACTCTGTCTTCGGTCTTCTTTGCCCCTCCCCGATCTTCATGACTTTGCATTTGGCGGGGTTAAATTCGATAAGCCAGTTGGTGGACCACACGCCCAGCCTGTCTAGGTCTCTTTGTAGACCTGTCTGGTCCGCATCTGATTTAATTCTCCTCATTAACTTCACATCATCTGCAAATAAGGACACTTCTGAGTCTATCCCTTCCGTCATGTCATTCACATATACCAAGAATAGCACTGGTCCTAGGACTGACCCCTGTGGGACCCCGCTCGTCACAGAAGCGCACTGTGATACCTCATCATGTACCATGACTCGCTGTTGCCTCCCTGTCAAGTATTCTCTGATCCATTGCAGTGCCCTTCCTGTTATACGTGCCTGATCTTCTAGCTTCTGCTCTAATCTCTTGTGGGAAACTGTGTCGAAGGCCTTCTTGCAGTCCAAGAAAATGCGGTCAACCCACCCCTCCCTCTCATGTCTTACTTCAGTTACCTTGTCATAAAACTCCAGAAGTTTTCTGACACGGGATTTGCCTTCCACGAATCCGTATGTGTGTGCGTGTGTATGAGCATGTATGTGTGTGTTTGTGTGTATGTGTGTGTGGCTGTGTACATCTGTATGTGATTGTAGGGGTCGAATCTCAGCTCCTAGCTCCGCCTCTTTGCTAGTCGCTACTGGGTTCATTCCTGGCATCTATAACCTAATCCTACCTCTTCTTATAGTCATGTATTAGTCCTGCCTCTACCACTCAATGGCCCAAGGTGTTCCACTTCCTGACAACTCTAGGGCTTAATACTTCCTAATATGTCAGTTACATGTATATGCTTTCAACTTTCACCATGCTCATATGTTTCTATTTCCCGCCTCTCTAACGATCTGTCCCTTGTTCCACCATATGAATCCCTCTCAATATATGGTACGTTCAAATCATATCTCCCCCAGTTCTTCTTTCCACTAACGCCATTGAGTTCAATTCCGTTTGCCTCACGTAGCTCATTTCCTTAGTTCTGGGCTTATTCATAGCATACTTCTGTACTTTCTCTAGTTTCTCAACATACTTAAGCTTCTTTGTCCTGGGTTTTTAAAATA
>NW_026466234.1:0-10270 GCF_026875155.1 Cherax quadricarinatus
TCATAAAATGTTTTTCCCTTAGTCACCCTTGGGGGGGGGGATGGCCCGACCAGAGGGCTAGCTTGTGGGGTAGGCTTGGGGACAGTTGGTCCCAAAGATGAGGAGGTACTTGTGCCTCTCCCCTGGGAGATTTAGGTCTCAGACACTCCCTAAAGAGGGAGTGAAGGCCGGGCCACCACTTGGACAAGGCCCGGGCCGGGAGAATACCGGCTAATCTTTAACTAACTAACTAACTAACTAACTGCATCCCCCTCATCGACACCATGCCTAACCCTTCTAGGGTAGGGTAGGTGCCCGAGCCCGAGCCTTTAGCTCATAAGACTGTCATTCCCATTTGCCCCCTTGGGGCGGGGATGGTAGACGAGAGAGGCCTAGCTTGTGGCTAGGCCTGGGGACAATTGGTCCCAAAGATGAGGAGGTACTTGTGCCTCCTCCAATGGCAGACTTAGTTCTCAGACACTCCCTAAAGAGGGAGCCAAGGCCGGGCCACCACTTGGAAAAGGCCCGGGCCGGGAGAATACCGGCGAATCTTTAATAATAATAATGCATCCCCCCCATCGATACCATGCCTAACCCTTCTAGGGTAGGGTAGGTGCCTGAGCCCGAGCCTTTATCTCATAAGACTGTCATTCATATTTGCCCCTTGTTGCGGGGATGGCAGACCAGAGAGGCCTAGCTTGTGGCTAGGCCTGGGGACAGTTGGTCCCAAAGATGAGGAGGTACTTGTGCCTCCTCCCATGGGAAACTTAGGTCTCAGACACTCCCTAAAGAGGGAGCCAAGGCCGGGCCACCACTTGGAAAAGGCCCGGGCAGGGAGAATACCGGCGAATCTTTAATAATAATAATGCATCCCCCCCATCGATACCATGCCTAACCCTTCTAGGGTAGGGTAGGTGCCTGAGCCCGAGCCTTTAGCTCATAAGACTGTCATTCCCAGTTGCCCCCTTGTGGCGGGGATGGCAGACCAGAGAGGCCTAGCTTGTGGCTAAGCCTGGGGACAGTTGGTCCCAAAGATGAGGAGGTACTTGTGCCTCCTCCCATGGGAGACTTAGGTCTCAGACACTCCCTAAAGAGGGAGCCAAGGCCGGGCCACCACTTGGACAAGGCCCGGGCCGGGAGAATACCGGCTAATCTTTAACTAACTAGCAAACTGCATCCCCCTGATCGACACCATGCCTAACCCTTCTAGGGTAGGGTAGGTGCCTGAGCCCGAGCCTTTAGCTCATAAGACTGTCATTCCCATTTGCCCCCTTGGGGCGGGGATGGCAGACCAGAGAGGCCTAGCTTGTGGCTAGGCCTGGGGACAATTGGTCCCAAAGATGAGGAGGTACTTGTGCCTCCTCCCATGGGAGACTTAGGTCTCAGACACTCCCTAAAGAGGGAGCCAAGGCCGGGCCACCACTTGGAAAAGGCCCGGGCCGGGAGAATACCGGCTAATCTTTAACTAACTAACTGCATCCCCCTCATTGATACCATGCCTAACCCTTCTAGGGTAGGGTAGGTGCCTGAGCCCGAGCCTTTAGCTCATAAGACTGTCATTCCCATTTGCCACCTTGGGGTGGGGATGGCAGACCAGAGAGGCCTAGCTTGTGGCTAGGCCTGGGGACAGTTGGTCCCAAAGATGAGGAGGTACTTGTGCCTCCTCCCATGGGAGACTTAGGTCTCAGGCACTCCCTAAAGAGGGAGCCAAGGCCGGGCCACCACTTGGAAAAGGCCCGGGCCGGGAGAATACCGGCTAATCTTTAATAATAATAATAATGCATCCCCCCATCGATACCATGCCTAACCCTTCTAGGGTAGGGTAGGTGCCTGAGCCCGAGCCTTTAGCTCATAAGACTGTCATTCCCATTTGCCCCCTTGTGGCGGGGATGACAGACCAGAGAGGCCTAGCTTGTGGCTAGGCCTGGGGACAGTTGGTCCCAAAGATGAGGAGGTACTTGTGCCTCCTCCCATGGGAGACTTAGGTCTCAGACACTCCCTAAAGAGGGAGCCAAGGCAGGGCCACAACTTGGACAAGGCTCGGGCCGGGAGAATACCGGCTAATCTTTAATAATAATAATAATGCATCCCCCTGATCGACACCATGCCTAACCCTTCTAGGGTAGGGTAGGTGCCTGAGCCTGAGCCTTTAGCTCATAAGACTGTCATTCCCATTAGTCCCCTTGGGGCGGGGATGGCAGACCAGAGAGGCCTAGCTTGTGGCTAGGCCTGGGGACAGTTGGTCCCAAAGATGAGGAGGTACTTGTGCCTCCTCCCATGGGAGACTTAGGTCTCAGACACTCCCTAAAGAGGGAGCGAAGGCCGGGCCACCACTTGGACAAGGCCCGGGCCGGGAGAATACCGGCTAATCTTTAACTAACTAACTAACTGCATCCCCCTCATCGACACCATGCCTAACCCTTCTAGGGTAGGGTAGGTGCCTGAGCCCGAGCCTTTAGCTCATAAGACTGTCATTCCCATTTGCACCCTTGGGGCGGGAATGGCAGACGAGAGAGGCCTAGCTTGTGGCTAGGCCTGGGGACAATTGGTCCCAAAGATGAGGAGGTACTTGTGCCTCCTCCCATGGGAGACTTAGGTCTCAGACACTCCCTAAAGAGGGAGCCAAGGCCGGGCCACCACTTGGAAAAGGCCCGGGCCGGGAGAATACCGGCTAATCTTTAACTAACTAACTGCATCCCCCTCATCGATACCATGCCTAACTTTTCTAGGGTAGGGTAGGTGCCTGAGCCCGAGCCTTTAGCTCATAAGACTGTCATTCCCATTTGCCCCCTTGGGGTGGTGATGGCAGACCAGAGAGGCCTAGCTTGTTGCTAGGCCTGGGGACAGTTGGTCCCAAAGATGAGGAGGTACTTGTGCCTCCTCCCATGGGAGACTTAGGTCTCAGACACTCCCTAAACAGGGAGCCAAGGCCGGGCCACCACTTGGAAAAGGCCCGGGCCGGGAGAATGCCAGCTAATCTTTAACTAACTAATGCATCCCCCCGGATCGACACCATGCCTAACCCTTCTAGGGTAGGGTAGGTGCCTGAGCCCGAGCCTTTAGCTCATAAGACTGTCATTCCCATTTGCCCCCTTGGGGCGGGGATGGCAGACCAGAGAGGCCTAGCTTGTGGCTAGGCCTGGGGACAGTTGGTCCCAAAGATGAGGAGGTACTTGTGTCTCCTCCCATGGGAGACTTAGGTCTCAGACACTCCCTAAAGAGGGAGCCAAGGCCGGGCCACAACTTGGAAAAGGCCCGGGCCGGGAGAATACCGGCTAATCTTTAATAATAATAATAATGCATCCCCCTGATCGACACCATGCCTAACCCTTCTAGGGTAGGGTAGGTGCCTGAGCCCGAGCCTTTAGCTCATAAGACTGTCATTCCCATTTGCCCCCTTGGGGCGGGGATGGCAGACCAGAGAGGCCTAGCTTGTGGCTAGGCCTGGGGACAGTTGGTCCCAAAGATGAGGAGGTACTTGTGTCTCCTCCCATGGGAGACTTAGGTCTCAGACACTCCCTAAAGAGGGAGCCAAGGCCGGGCCACAACTTGGAAAAGGCCCGGGCCGGGAGAATACCGGCTAATCTTTAACTAACTGCATCCCCCTGATCGACACCATGCCTAACCCTTCTAGGGTAGGGGAGGTGCCTGAGCCTGAGCCTTTAGCTCATAAGACTGTCATTCCCATTAGTCCCCTTGGGGCGGGGATGGCAGACCAGAGAGGCCTAGCTTGTGGCTAGGCTTGGGGACAGTTGGTCCCAAAGATGAGGAGGTACTTGTGCCTCCTCCCATGGGAGACTTAGGTCTCAGACACTCCCTAAAGAGGGAGTGAAGGCCGGGACACCACTTGGACAAGGCCCGGGCCGGGAGAATACAGGCTAATCTTTAACTAACTAACTAACTAACTGCATCCCCCTCATCGACACCATGCCTAACCCTTCTAGGGTAGGGTAGGTGCCTGAGCCCGAGCCTTTAGCTCATAAGACTGTCATTCCCATTTGCCCCCTTGGGGCGGGGATGGCAGACGAGAGAGGCCTAGCTTGTGGCTAGGCCTGGGGACAATTGGTCCCAAAGATGAGGAGGTACTTGTGCCTCCTCCCATGGCAGACTTAGGTCTCAGACACTCCCTAAAGAGGGAGCCAAGGCCGGGCCACCACTTGGAAAAGGCCCGGGCCGGGAGAATACCGGCGAATCTTTAATAATAATAATGCATCCCTCCCATCGATACCATGCCTAAACCTTCTAAAGTAGGGTAGGTGCCTGAGCCCGAGCCTTTAGCTCATAAGACTGTCATTCCCATTTGCCCCTTGTGGCGGCGATGGCAGACCAGAGAGGCGTAGCTTTTGGCTAGGCCTGGGGACAGTTGGTCCCAAAGATGAGGAGGTACTTGTGCCTCCTCCCATGGGAGACTTAGGTCTCAGACACTCCCTAAAGAGGGAGCGAAGGCCGGGCCACCACTTGGACAAGGCCCGGGCTGGGAGAATACCGGCTAATCTTTAATAATAATAATAATGCATCCCCCTGATCGACACCATGCCTAACCCTTCTAGGGTAGGGTAGGTGCCTGAGCCTGAGCCTTTAGCTCATAAGACTGTCATTCCCATTATCCCTTGGGGCGGGGATGGCAGACCAGAGAGGCCTAGCTTGTGGCTAGGCCTGGGGACAGTTGGTCCCAAAGATGAGGAGGTACTTGTGCCTCCTCCCATGGGAGACTTAGGTCTCAGACACTCCCTAAAGAGGGAGCGAAGGCCGGGCCACCACTTGGACAAGGCCCGGGGCCCGGGGAAATAACCGGCTAATCTTTAACTACAACTAACTGCATCCCCCCCATCGACACCATGCCTAACCTTCTAGGGGAGGGGAGGGGCCTGAGCCCGAGCCTTTAGCTCATAAGCTGTCATTCCCATTGCACCCCTTTGGGGCGGGGATGGCAGACGAGAGAGGCCTAGCTTGTGGCTAGGCCTGGGACAATTTTGGGCCAAAGATGAAGGAGGTACTTGTGCCTCCTCCCATGGGAGACTTAGGTCTCAGACACTCCCCAAAGAGGAGCCAAAGGCGGGCCACCACTTGGAAAAAGGCCCCGGGGCCCGGGGGAATCCGCTAATCTTTTTAACTAACTAACTGCATCCCCCTCATCGTACCATGCCAAACTTTCTAGGGTAGGTAGGTGCCTGAGCCCGAGCCTTTAGCTCATAAAACTGTCATTCCCATTTGCCCCCTTGGGGTGGTGATGGCAGACCAAGAGGCCTAGCTTGTGGCTAGGCCTGGGGACAGTTGGTCCCAAAGATGAGGAGTACTTGTGCCTCCTCCCATGGGAGACTTAGGTCTCAGACACTCCCTAAAAGGGAGCCAAGGCCGGGCCACCACTTGGAAAAGGCCCGGCCGGGGGAATGCCCGCAAAAATTTAACTAACTTTTGCATCCCCCCGATCGACACCAGCCTAACCCTTTTAGGGGAGGGTAGTGCCTGAGCCCGAGCCTTTTGCTCATAAACTGTCATTCCCTTTTCCCCCTTGGGGCGGGATGGCAGACCAGAGAGGGCCCAGCTTTGGCTACCCGGGGGACAGTTGGGCAAAAATGAGGGGGACTTGGTCCCTCCCCTGGGACTTAGGTCTCAACACTCCCTAAAGGGAGCCAAGGCCGGGCCACAACTTTGGAAAAAGGGCCCCGGGGCCGGAAAATCCGGGTAATCTTTTTTAAAAATAATAATAATGCATCCCCCTGATCGACACCATGCCCAAACCCTTCTAGGGTAGGGTAGGTCCTGAGCCCCCGCCTTTTCTCATAAAACGTCATTCCCCCCTTGCCCCCCCTTGGGGGGGGTGGCGACAAAGGCCACTTTGGCAGGCTTGGGGACATTTTTGGGCCCAAAGATGAGGAGTACTTGTGCCCCCTCCCATGGGAGACTTGGTCTCAGACACTCCCCAAAAGGACCCAAGGCCGGGGCCCCCTGGAAAGGCCCGGGGCCGGAGAAACCGGCTAATCTTTACCCAACCCAATCATCCCCCATCGACACAAATTCCCACCTTCTAGGGTAGGGAGTGCCTGAGCCCGAGCCTTTGCTCAAAGACTGTCATTCCCCCCTTGCCCTTTGGCGGGATGGCAGACCCGAGAGGCCTAGCTTTTGGGAGGCCTGGGGCAGTTGGTCCCAAAATGAGGAGGTACGTGTGGCTCTCCCATGGGAGACTTAGTCTCCAGACCACTCCCTAATGAGGAGCCAAGGCCCGGGCAGCCACTGGACAAGGCCCTGTCCGGGAGGAATACCGGCATTCTTTAATAAAATAATAATAAGGCATCCCCCCCCTCATCGATGCCATGCTAACCCTTTAGGTAGGGTAGGTGCCTGCTCCTGATCCTTTAGCTTATAAGACTGTCATCCCGATTAATCCCCTTGGTGGGATGGCAGACCATAGCGGCCTAGCTTGTGGCTAAGGCCTGGGGACATTGGTCCCAAAGATGAGAGGTACCTTGTGCCTCCTCCCATGGATACTTAGGTCTCATACACTCCCTACAGAGGGACGAAGGCGGGCCACCACTTGGACGAAGGCCCGTGCCCGGGAGAATACCGGCTAATACTTTAACTAACAACTGCATCCCCCTGACGACACCATGCCCTAACCCTTCTAGGGTAGGGTAGGTGCCTGAGACCTGAGCCTTTAGCTTATAAGACTGCATTCCATTAATTCCCCTTGGGGCGGGGATGGCAGTCCAGAGAGGCCTACTGTGGCTTAGGCCTGGGACAGTTTTGGTCCAAAGATGAGGAGGTACTTGTGCCTCCTCCCTATGGGAGACTTAGGTCTCAGACAACCCTAAAGAGGGAAGCGAAGGCCGGGCCTCCACTTGGACAGAAACCGGGCCGGGAGAATACCGCGGCCTAATCTTTAACTAATCATAACTAAACTGCATCCCCCTCATCACCACCAGCCTAACCCTTCTAAGGTAGGGGAGGTGCCTGAGCCCAAGCCTTAGCTCAGAAGACTGTCATTCCCATTAGTCCCCCTTGGGCGGGGTGGCAGACCAGAGAGGCCTAGCTTGTGGCTAGGCCTGGGGACAGTTGGTCCCAAGATGAGGAGGTACTTGTGCCTCTCCCATGGAGACTTAGTCTCAGACACTCCCTAAAGAGGGAGCCAAGGCCGGGCCACCACTTGAAAAAGGCCCGGGCCGGGAGAATACCGGCGAATCTTTAATAATAATAATGCATCCCCCCCATCGATACCATGCCTAACCCTTCTAGGGTAGGGTAGGTGCCTGAGCCCGAGCCTTTAGCTCATAAGACTGTCATTCCCATTTGCCCCTTGTGGCGGGGATGGCAGACCAGAGAGGCCTAGCTTGTGGCTAGGCCTGGGGACAGTTGGTCCCAAAGATGAGGAGGTACTTGTGCTCCTCCCATGGGAAACTTAGGTCTCAGACACTCCCTAAGAGGGAGCCAAGGCCGGGCCACCACTTGGAAAAGGCCGGGCCGGGAGAATACCGGCTAATCTTTAACTATAACTATACTGCATCCCCTCATCGATACCATGCCTAACCCTTCTAGGGTAGGCGTAGGTGCCTGAGCCGAGCCTTTAGCTCATAAGACTGTCATTCCCATTTGCCCCTTGGGCGGGGTGCAGACAAGAGAGGCCTAGCTTGTGGCTAGCCTGGGGACAGTTGGTCCCAAAGATGAGGAGGTACTTGTGCCTCCTCCCATGGGAGACTTTAGGTCTCAGACACTCCCTAAGAGGGAGCAAGGCCGGGCCACCACTGGACAAGGCCCGGGGCCGGGAGAATACCGCTAATCTTTAACAACTACCAACCTGCATCCCCCCATCGACACATGCCACCTTCTAGGGTAGGTAGGTGCCTGAGCCCGAGCCTTTAGCTCATAAGACTGTCATTCCCATTTGCCCCTTGTGGCGGGGTGCAGACCAGAGAGGCCTAGCTTGTGGCTAGGCCTGGGGACAGTTGGTCCCAAAGATGAGGAGGGACTTGTGCCCTCCCATGGGGATTTTTTGGTCTCAAAAAACCCCCCTAAACAGGGGGTGAAGGCGGGACACCACTTGGACAAGGGCCCGGGGGCCGGAGAATACCGGCTAACTTTAACTAACAACAACTAACTAATGCATCCCCCTCTCACCCCTGCCTAAACCCTTCAGGGGAGGGGGGTGCCTGAGCCCCCACCCTTTTGCTCATAAGACTGTCATTCCCATTTGCCCCCTTGGGGCGGGGGTGGCAGACAGAAGGCCCAGCTTTTGGCAGGGATGGGGGCAAGGTCCCAAAAATAGGGTACTTTTGCCTCCTCCAATGGCAGACTTAGGGCTCAGACACTCCCCAAAGAGGAGCTAAAGGGGGCCACCACTTGGAAAAGGCCAAGGGCCGGAGAATACCGGGGAAACTTAAAATAATAAAGCATCCCCCCCATCGAACCAGCCTAACCCTTCTAGGGAGGGTAGGGGCCTGAGCCCGAGCCTTTACTCAAAGACTGTCATTTTCCCCCTTTTCCTCCTTGGGGTGGGGATGGCAGCCCAGAGAGGGCCCAGCTTTTGGCAGGCTGGGGAAGTTGGTCCCAAAGATAGGAGGTACTTTTGCCCCCCCATGGAGACTTTTGGTCTCAGACACCCCAAAGAGGGAGCCAAGGCCGGCCACCCCTTGGAAAAGGCCGGGCCGGGGGAATACCACAATCTTTAATAAAATAACAAACATCCCCCCATCGTACCGCCTAAAAAAAAAACCCTTCGAGGGAGGGGAGGTGCCTGAGCCCGAGCCTTACTCATAAAACTGTCATTCCCCCTTTGCCACTTGTGGGGGGGAGGGAACCAAGAGGGCCCACTTGGGCAGGGCCGGGGACAGTTGGTCCCAAAAAAGAGGAGGGACTTGGGCCCTCCCCTGGGGACTTAGGTCTCAACACTCCCTAAAGAGGGAGCCAAGGCCGGGGCACCCCTTTGGGGCAAGGCCCGGCCGGGGGAATACCGGGAATCTTTTAAAAAAAATAAAATTTAAAGCATCCCCCTCATCGATGCCCTCTAAAACCCTTCTGGGGAGTGAGTGCCTGGCCCGGGCCCTTTACTCTAAACTGCATTCCCTTTTGCCCCCCTTTGGGGGGGGAGGGAGACCAAGAGGCCTACTTGTGGCTAGGCCTGGGGACAGTTGGGCCCAAAGATGAGAGGTACTTGTGTCTCCCCCCATGGGAGACTTGGTCCCCAGACACTCCCCCAAAGAGGGACCCAAGGCCGGGCCCCAACTTGGAAAAGGCCCGGGCCGGGAGAAACCGCTAATCTTTAACTAACTAACTGATCCCCTACGAACCATGCCTAACCCTTCAGGGGAGGTAGGGGCCTAGCCGATCCTTTAGCTTATAAGACGCCTTCCCCTTAATCTTCTTGGGGGGATGGAACCAAGAGGCCCAGCTTTTGGCAGGGGCCCGGGGACATTGGTCCCAAAGATGAGGAGGTACTTTGCCTCCCCCATGGGAACTTTGGTCTCAACACTCCCCAAAGAGGGGGGGGAAGGGGCCGGGGCCCCCACTTGGACAAGGCCCGGCCGGGGGAATACCGGGTAATCTTTAACTAACTAACTAACTGCACCCCCCCCTCGACACCATCCTAACCCTTTTAAGGGAAGGGGGGGGCCTGAGCCCAAGCCTTTAGCTCAGAGACGTCATTTTCCCTTTGCTCCCGGGGGGGGGATGGAAGACCAAGAGGCCTAGCTTGTCTAGGCCCGGGGACAATTGGGCCCAAAGATGAGGAAGGGACTTGTGCCTCCTCCCATGGAGACTTAGCTCAGACACTCCCTAAAGAAGGGGGCCAAGGCCCGGGGGCCCCCACTTGAAAAGGCCCCGGGGCCGGAAATAAACCGGGAACTTTAAAAAACTAACTGCTCCCGCCATCGATACCATGCCTAACCCTTCTTTGGGGAGGGGAGGTGCCTGAGCCCACCTTTAGCTCATCAGACGTCATTCCCATTTTCCCCCCCTTTGGGGGGGGATGGCAGACCAAAAGGCCCAGCTTTGGGTCCGGGGGCAGTTGTCCCAAAGATAGGAGGGACTTGGCCCCTCCCCTGGAGACTTAGGTCTCAGACCTCCCAAAAAAAGGGGGCCAAGGCCGGGGAACCCCTTGGAAAAGGCCCGGGGGCCGGGAGAATGCCAGCTAATCTTTAAAAAACTAACTAAGCACCCCCCGGAAACGACACCATGCCCAACCCTTCTAGGGGGGTAAAGGGGCCTGACCCCACCTTTACTCATAAGACTGTCATTTCCCTTAGTCCCCTTGGGGGGGGGGGCAGACCAGAGAGGCCCAACTTTGGGTAGGCCTGGGGGG
>NW_026466235.1:0-13301 GCF_026875155.1 Cherax quadricarinatus
ACCTTTTACTCTCAGTGTAGCTACAACTAGAAAGTGATCTGATATATCTGTGGCCCCTCTATAAACATGTACATCTTGAAGTCTACTCAACAGTCTTTTATCTACCAATACATAATCCAACAAACTACTGTCATTTCGCCCTACATCATATCTATGTTTTTTTTCTTTTTCGCACTTTCTGTAAACTTGGAGGTACTCGTCTACCCTGTCCCATGTGGGAATGGGTGTGGAGGATGTGTGAGTGGGAGTCAAAATGGCTAGTGCCTTTCATACTCTGAGAGAAGCTGTGGCTGGTGTCACCCATGCTACCCTACCTGCTTGGAGGGTATTCCGGGGATCAACGCCCCCGCGGCTCGGTCCATGACCAGGTTTCCCGATGGATCAGGAGCTAATCAACAAGGCTGTTGCTTTTGGCCGCACGTAGTCCAACGTACGAACCACAGCCCGGCTGATCCGGTACTGACTTTAGTTATCTGTCCAGCTCCCTCTTGAAGACAACCAGGGGTCCATTGGTGGTGGAAGGCTGTTGAACCGTCTTGAGCCCCGGACACTTGTTGTGTCTTCTCTTAGTATATTAATGACGCTCTTACTTTTCATTGGGGTATGTTTTATCGCCTACCAAGCCTTTTGCTTTCGTAGGGAGAGATTTCTGTGTGCTGATTAAGGACCAGTCCCTCCAGGATCTCCCAGGTGTAGACTATGATGTATCTCTCGCCTGTGCTCAAGTGAGTACAAGTCAAGCACTTCCAAGCGTTCCCAGTAGTTATTATGTTTGATGGAACTTATATGTGCAGTAAAGTTTTTCGGTACATTCTCTAGATCTGCAATTTCACCTGCCTTGAACGGAGATGTTAATGTATAGCAGTTTTCCAGCCTAGAGAGAACAAGTGATTTAAAATGGATCATCAATGCCTTGGCATCTCTTGTCTTGAATGTTCTCGTTATCAATCCTATCATTTTCCTTGCAGATTTGATAGTGGCATTGTTGTGGTCCTTGAAGGTGAGATCCTCAGACATTACCACTCCCAGGTCCTTCACATTACCTTTCCGCTCTATTGTGTGATTAGAGTTTGTAGTATACTCAGTTTTGACTATGATTTCCTCCAGTTTCCCATAACGGAGTAATTGGAATTTGTCTTCATTGAACATCATATTGTTCTCTGTTGCCCATTGGAAAACTTGATTTATATCTTCTTGGAGAGTTGCCGAATCCTCAGTGAATGACACACTCATGCTGATCCTAGTATAGTCTGCAAAGCATGATATGGTGCTATGGTTTACTTCTCTATCTATGTCTGATGTGCTGTGCCTCATGGAGCAGAGCTCTTCACTATAGCAGCTTCCGATTTAACTCTGTTGACCACTATTTTTTGTGTTCTATTCGTTTGAAAGTTAAAGATCCATCTGCCTACTTTGCCAGTCATTCCTTCATCACGCATTTTGTGTGCTATTACCTCATGATCGCACTTGTCAAAGGCTTTTGCAAAATCTGTGTATACTACAGCTGTATTCTGTTGGTTTTCCAGTGCATCCAAGACCGTATCAAAGTGATCCAGTAGTTGCAGGAGGCAGGAGTGACCAGCTCTGAACCCTTGTTGCCCTGGATTATGCAATTGATGGGAGTCCAAGTGGTTTGCAGTCCTGCTTCTTAAAAGTCTTTCAGAGATTTTCATGATGTGAGACGTTAAAACTATTGGTCCATAGTTCATAGCTATTGCTTTACTACCACCTTTATGGAGTGGGGCTATATCCGTTGTTTTTAGAGACTGGAATCTCACCTGTGTCTATGCTCCTTCTCCATAGCATAGAGCCCGTGAGAGGGGTTTCTTGCAGTTCTTAATGAACACAGAGTTCCACGAGCCTGGGCCTGGGTTTGAGTGCATGGGTATTTTTTCAATGGCTTTCTCAAAATCTAAGGTTATGTCAGAAATTTGGCATACATTGACAGGGTTTTGAAGCTCATTCATGAAAAAAAATATTTGAATTGTCTACCTTTAGACTGATTAATGGCTCGGTGAACACAGAGTCACACCGAGATTTCAGTATCTCACTCATTTCTTGTTGTCATCTGTGTAGGCTCCATCTTGTATGAACAGGGACCTTATACTAGATGTAGTTTTTGCCTTGTTTTTGACATATGAAAAGAAATATTTCAAATTTCTTTCAATTTCGCTAATTTCAAGGTATTGGCTAGGGTAGATGTTATTTAAGATATCTTCCCAACATGTTTCATTTAGGACATAGTTTACCTGGTCACAGTTGATGTTCTTGTTGTTGAAGTTGAATCTGGTGAAGGTACCCTCATAGCTGTATGCATTTTGTTGATCAGGACTCTGTGCATGTAAGTCTGGACTTCGATTAGATTGTGATAATAATTAGTTGTTTTTGATATTTCTTACCAGGTCCTCATTATTTGTGAAGGTCAAGTGTGTTCTCCAGTCTTGTTGGCTCCACTATCTGCTGACTTAGGATGTGTTTATTTAGCAGAAATTCAGTAGCTAATGTGTGTGTGACCTTTCATCTGCGCTGCCTCCAAGGATTGTTTCTGCTACAACATTATTTGCTACATTCTTCCATTTTGTATGTCTAAGATTGAAGTCACCAAGCAGCAAGATGTCTGGGGATGGGCCTGGAAGGTTTTCCAGACAGAAGTCAAATTTTGATAGCTGTTCCTTGAAATGTTGAGAAGTTGCACAATGACTAAGTTTTGATTCTCAATTTTTATTGTTAGAACTTCAACTGCATTAATTGTGGTGTTCAGTATATCCTTGCAAATGAGCGACTCTTTGACTTACAGGCCAACCGCTCCTTGTTGCCTATTCTGAGAAAAATCTCCTCATTTCTTCTATTGCTACTCTTGCAATATTCCATAGCTCTTGATGACGGACTGGGATATATGAAAGTACATTATCTGAAGATTTCCACCCCCGTGGTGGAAATATTATATATATATTATATTATATATATATATATTTATATATATATATATATATATATATATATTATATATATATATAATTATATATATATCATCCCCCATGCATCCATGCTGCCCTTCACCCATCACCCCACAGCTGGCGCCCTCCCACCCCAACGATATCAGCAATGTCACAAGTAGTCGCGGGTTCCCAGGAATCTTCACGACAGAGCCAAAGCTGTCGTTCACGAGGCATCTGCCGGGTGTGCCACAGGGAACGTGCACTCAATCCCACATCTGGCAACATCCGTGCACACAATGGATGTCTAGGCTCCAGGAGAGCTCCAAATGAGAACAACCAACAGCCTCCCCAGCAGACAGGGCTGACAGCTACCGTGACTTCCCTCTACAAAGGACCTCAAATCTGCAATCAAATTAACATCCACCAGGACTCTGACACACATCCCCAAAGCAGCTTGCCCTCAAGCTGCTAGCAAATTCACTGACCTTCTGAAGAAAGTCAACGATGCTCCTTCAAACAACAGATCCTGGCACAACTTGCTGCTTTTTGGCAATGCCTGTTTGGCTGTCCCACCAAGGAGGGACAAGTCACTAGCAACACATGTTATTAGGGTAATAAATGCATTCCCAAGGGATGACAACCTCGTCCGTCTCCCCCTAGGGCGACAAACACCCGCCGGGCAAATGCCAACAACAGGACACCCGACACCTCAAAAATCAGAGCCCAAATTAGCAAAAAAATAGAAGAGGGTAATACTATTGGAGCTCTGAGACTTATAACCAGTGAGGATACCATCGCTCCCAAGGACGTCAGGACGGCGCAAGCTCTGAAGGACAAACATCCACCCAGGGCTCCCAGTACCAACATTGACTCCCTGACATTGCAGCAGGCGTTAGAACATCTAACCTTACAGGTTGCTGATGTGTATAAAGCTGCTATGTCATTTCCACAGGGTTCAGCAGGAGGTTTCACCGGTTTAAGGCCTCAACACTTAAAACAAATACTCAATCCAGCACTTGGTGAGGTTTCAGAGAGGCTGCTGTCTGAACTCACCAAATTTTCCAACCTGTGCCTGGCTGGCGGTGTCCCAGAGGCCATCAGACCCTTTTTCTTTGGTGCCTCATTGTGTGCCCTCCGGAAAAAGGATGGCGGAATCAGGCCCATTGCAGTGGGTAACACCCTAGCCTAGTCGCCAAGGCTGCAGTAAGAAGGGTGAGTCAAGAGGCTGCTGCAATGCTGAAACCAACTCAGCTCGGTTTCGGCGTTCAACAGGGCTGTGAAGCAGTGCCCATGCAGCACGAGTATATATCAAAAACATGTCCTATGAAAAAGCCTTGGTTCAAATTGGACTTTTCCAATGCTTTCAACTCAGTCAGAAGGGATGCTGCTCTCCAAGCAGTTTATAGAAACTTCCCTTCCCTTTATCCTTCATAGAATCGTGCTACAGTGTGACTTCCAAACTATTGTTTGGGGCCATGAATTGACTCGTGTGAGGGCGTGCAACAGGGGGACCCTCTCGCCCCCTTTCTATTTTGTTTGGTCATCAAGGAAGTCACGGAGGCACTCTCAGCGAGCTCAATATCTTGTTCTGGACGACGGTACCCTGGCTGGCACAACAGAATCTCTCCTAGAGGACATCAGTAAAATTAAAGACATGGGAGAAAAGCCTGGGCCTTTCTTTAAAACCTCACCAAATGTGAAATAGTTTCTACCAATCAACAGATGATCCAGAATATTAGTGCCGTTTTACCAGGAGCACGAGCCATTGATCCAGCCAATAGCACTCTCCTCGGTGCTCCTCTTGGGTCCAATGCCATCGAACTGATCCTAGGAAAAAAAGTCTCAGATCTCCGGATGATGGAAAGCAGGATGAAAGACATTGACACACACGATGCCTTCTACCTACTCACCAGGTGCTGTCAATCCCAAAACTTACCTATTTTCTGAGATGCTCCCCAGCCTTCAGCAGTCCAAAACTCAAAGAATATGACTCTCTCCTGAAGGCCATGCTAGATGAGTGTATTGAATCTTTCCCTTGATGATGGACAGTGGTTGCAAAGCCTCACTTCCGGTCAGGCTTGGAGGGCTAGGAGTACGCAGATCCTCCCAGATTGCTCTGACCAGCTTTCCTGTCCTCTTCCATTGCATCAAACGAGTTGATAAGACAAATTCTTCCTGACACCCTCAGTGACTCAGCAGGAATAGAAGACCCTAGCTATGCCAGTGCCATCACCGAATGGGAGACTCTTGCTGCTCCAGCACCAAACCCTAGTGCAGCACTGGCTCACAAACAGTCAAGCTGGGATGGCCCAATTGCTGAAAAGGTGCTTGCCAACATTCTCAGGGCTGCAACATCAGATAGGAGATTGCCCGTCTCCAGGCTGTGAGTGAACATCACTCCGGGGACTTCTCCAACAGTTCCATATCGGCTGGGAACGCGACTCGACCCTAAGACCTCCGTATTGCAGTGGCTCTGCGCCTTGCTGCCCCAATTCACACAGAATATGTGGTATTTGCGGCGAAGTGCAAGCAGACCAATACGGTCTACATGGTCTTAACTGTTCCAAACCAAGGGCTGGCATGCAAGACACAATGAGGTCAACGACATCATTAAGAGAACCCTTGCTACAGCTGGATGCCCTGCCGAGAGGGAGCCACGGATCCCTTGCAGCAAAACAAACCCACACCCAGCAAACCGCCCCGGACGGGGATCACCATCTATCCTTGGAAGAATGGCAAGCTCTATCATGGGACTATACCTGTGGTCCACACTGGCTGACACCTATATTCCATCACAGTGTGGGGCGACAGGGAGGAGTACAGATCAGCATCGTACAGGGACATTAGCCAACAGTATCAATTTGTCCCAGTGGGATCAAGGACCTTGGGATCATGGGGAAAAAATGCCACACGTTTCCTTAAAGAATTGGGTTCCAGACTCATCGACACCACCAGGGACCAAGGGCAGCCACTTTCATGTTCCAGCGCCTCAGCGTCGCCATCCAGAGGGGAATGCTTGCATGCATACTTGGCTCACGTCCAGCCTCGGAGGAGCTGGAGGAAATTCATGATCTTTGATACATGTGCCATTGTATTCATGTTTATGTTTTTTTCTGTAAATGTATTTTGTTTATTAATAAATGTTCACCATAGAATAAAAAATATATGGGGGTGGTAGGAGAAGAAAATATTCAAACAGCTCCGGGGAGAACCTTGAGTTTTCCCTGAGGTACGTTTATTGTCTTCTCTGAGGATGAGGGTCCCCAGTCCAGCTATATATATAAAATATATATATTATATAATATATATATATATATATATATTATATATTGATATAATATATATATATATATATATATATATATTTATGTATATATATATATACAGTGGATAAGAATTTTCCTTCCTAAGGAGGCGTATAGAAAGAGGTGACTAAAATGCCGGGAGCAAGAGGCTAGTAACAGTTCTGTATAAATTACTAAATATAAAGAGAAAAACTTTTTTTTCATTGTGAGTGACCTTGCCTGAGTGGGATGCGGCCGGCGGGAGATTCATCTGTAAAAATTTACATTTGTGGTTGCAGAGAATAAATATACTTTGTTGGTGAATAAATATATCTAGTTGGATGAATCTTATAGTAGCCACCTGACCTAGTGGTTTACACACTGATCTGGAGTTTGCGCAACTCACTTGCCATGAGTTATAACCCCACCCATACCGTGGTTTTTTCTTCTACGTCTTGTATACTCCTGGTCGTCTTCTTCAGGGAAAAATGTTAGACCATACAGTGTCAACACACAGTGTTAGAACATACAGTGTCAGCACACAGTGTTAGAACATACAGTGTCAACACACAGTGTTAGACCATACAGTGTCAACACACAGTGTTAGAACATAGTGTCAACACAGTGTCAGAACATACAGTGCCAACACATAGTGTCAGAACATACAGTGTCAACACACAGTGCTAGAACATACAGTGTCAACACAGTGTCAGAACATACAGTGCCAACACATAGTGTCAGAACATACAATGTCAACACACAGTGTTAGAACATACAGTGTCAACACACAGTGTTAGAACATACAGTGTCAACACACAGTGTTAGAACATACAGTGTCAACACACAGTGTCAGAACATACAGTGTCAACACACAGTGTTAGATCATACAGTGTCAACACACAGTGTTAGAACATACAGTGTCAACACACAGTGTTAGAACATACAGTGTCAACACACAGTGTTAGAACATACAGTGTCAACACACAGTGTCAGAAATTACAGTGTCAACACAGTGTTAGAACATACAGTGCCAACACATAGTGTCAGAACATACAGTGTCAACACAGTGTCAGAACATACAGTGCCAACACACAGTGTTAGAACATACAGTGTCAACACACAGTGTTAGAACATACAGTGTCAACACACAGTGTCAGAACATACAGTGTCAACACACAGTGTTAGATCATACAGTGTCAACACACAGTGTTAGAACATACAGTGTCAACACACAGTGTTAGAACATACAGTGTCAACACACAGTGTTAGAACATAGTGTCAACACACAGTGTCAGAATACAGTGTCAACACACAGTGTTAGATCATACAGTGTCAACAACACAGTGTTAGAACATACAGTGTCAAACACACAGTGTTAGAACATACAGTGTCAACACACAGTGTTAGAACATACAGTGTCAACACACAGTGTCAGAAATTACAGTGTCAACACAGTGTTAGAACATACAGTGCCAACACATAGTGTCAGAACATATAGTGTCAACACAGTGTCAGAACATACAGTGCCAACACACAGTGTTAGAACATACAGTGTCAACACACAGTGTTAGAACATACAGTGTCAACACACAGTGTTAGAACATACAGTGTCAACACACAGTGTTAGAACATACAGTGTCAACACACAGTGTCAGAACATACAGTGTCAGAATATACAGTGTCAGAACATACAGTGTCAGAACATACAGTGTCAACACACAGTGTTAGAACATACAGTGTCAACACACAGTGTCAACACACAGTGTCAGAACATACAGTGTCAACACACAGTGTTAGAACATACAGTGTCAACACACAGTGTCAGAACATACAGTGTCAGAACATGCAGTACCAGAACATACAGTGTCAGCACACAGTGTTAGAACATACAGTGTCAACACACAGTGTTAGACCATACAGTGTCAACACACAGTGTTAGACCACACAGTGTCAACACACAGTGTTAGACCATACAGTGTCAGCACACAGTGTTAGACCATACAGTGTCAACACACAGTGTTAGAACATACAGTGTCAGCACACAGTGTTAGAACATACAGTGTCAGCACACAGTGTTAGAACATACAGTGTCAGCACACAGTGTTAGAACATACAGTGTCAACACACAGTGTTAGAACATACAGTGTCAGCACACAGTGTTAGAACATACAGTATCAGCACACAGTGTTAGAACATACAGTGTCAACACACAGTGTTAGACCATACAGTGTCAACACACAGTGTTAGACCATACAGTGTCAACACACAGTGTTAGAACATAGTGTCAACACAGTGTCAGAACATACAGTGCCAACACATAGTGTCAGAACATACAGTGTCAACACACAGTGTTAGAACATACAGTGTCAACACAGTGTCAGAACATACAGTGCCAACACATAGTGTCAGAACATACAGTGTCAACACACAGTGTTAGAACATACAGTGTCAACACACAGTGTTAGAACATACAGTGTCAACACACAGTGTTAGAACATACAGTGTCAACACACAGTGTCAGAACATACAGTGTCAACACACAGTGTTAGATCATACAGTGTCAACACACAGTGTTAGAACATACAGTGTTAACACACAGTGTTAGAACATACAGTGTCAACACACAGTGTTAGAACATACAGTGTCAACACACAGTGTCAGAAATTACAGTGTCAACACAGTGTAAGAACATACAGTGCCAACACATAGTGTCAGAACATACAGTGTCAACACACAGTGTTAGAACATACAGTGTCAACACACAGTGTTAGAACATACAGTGTTAACACACAGTGTTAGAACATACAGTGTCAACACACAGTGTTAGAACATACAGTGTCAACACACAGTGTCAGAACATACAGTGTCAGAATATACAGTGTCAGAACGTACAGTGTCAGAACATACAGTGTCAACACAGTGTTAGAACATACAGTGTCAACACACAGTGTCAACACACAGTGTCAGAACATACAGTGTCAACACACAGTGTTAGAACATACAGTGTCAACACACAGTGTCAGAACATACAGTGTCAGAACATGCAGTACCAGAACATACAGTGTCAACACACAGTGTCAGAACATACAGTGTCAACACACAGTGCCTGAACATACAGTGTCAACACACAGTGTCAGAATATACAGTGTCAGAATATACAGTGTCAGAACATACAGTGTCACCACATAGTATCAGAACATACAGTGACAACACATAGTGTCAGAACGCAAAATGTCAGAACATACAGTGTCAGAATATACATTGTCAGAACATACAGTGTCAGAATATACAGTGTCAGAATATACAGTGTCAGAACATACAGTGTCAGAATATACAGTGTCAACACATGGTGTCAGAACATACAGTGTCATCACACACAACGATGAGAAATTTCAATTACTCAGATATGGTAAACATGAGGAAATTAAATCTTCATCAGAGTACAAAACAAATTCTGGCCACAAAATAGAGCGAAACACCAACGTCAAAGACCTGGGAGTGATCATGTCGGAGGATCTCACCTTCAAGGACCATAACATTGTATCAATCGCATCTGCTAGAAAAATGACAGGATGGATAATGAGAACCTTCAAAACTAGGGAGGCCAAGCCCATGATGACACTCTTCAGGTCACTTGTTCTATCTAGGCTGGAATATTGCTGCACACTAACAGCACCTTTCAAGGCAGGTGAAATTGCCGACCTAGAAAATGTACAGAGAACTTTCACGGCGCGCATAACGAGATAAAACACCTCAATTACTGGGAGCGCTTGAGGTTCCCAAACCTGTATTCCCTGGAACGCAGGAGGGAGAGATACATGATTATATACACCTGGAAAATCCTAGAGGAACTAGTACCGAACTTGCACACGAAAATCACTCACTACGAAAGCAAAAGACTTGGCAGTCGATGCACCATCCCCCAATGAAAAGCAGGGGGTGTCACTAGCACGTTAAGAGACCAACAATAAGTGTCAGGGGCCCGAGACTGTTCAACTGCCTCCCAGCACACATAAGGGGATTACCAACAGACCCCTGGCAGTCTTCAAGCTGGCACTGGACAAGCACCTAAAGTCAGTTCCTGACCAGCCGGGCTGTGGGTCGTACGTTAGTTTGCGTGCAGCCAGCAGCAACAGCCTGGTTGATCAGGCTCTGATCCACCAGGAGGCCTGGTCACAGAACGGGCCGCGGGGGCGTTGACCCCCGGAACTCTCTGCAGGTAAACAGTGTCAGAACATACAGTGTCAACACACAGTGTCAAAACATATAGTGTCAGGACATTCAGTGTCAACACATAGTGTGGCAATATACTGTGTCAACACATAGTGTCAGTACATACAGTGTCAACGCATAGTGTCACAGCATGCAATGTCAACGCATAGTGTCAGAACGTACAGTGTTAACACACAGTGTCAAAACATACAGTGCCAGAACATACAGTGTCAACATCCAGTGTCAGAACATACCGTGTCAACACGCAGTGTCAGAACATAGAGTGTCAAAACATAGTATCAGAACATACAGTGTCAACACATAGTGTCTGAACATACAGTGTCAGAACATACAGTGTCAGCACATTGTGTCAGAACACACAGTGCCACAACACACAGTGTAAGCACATATAGTGTCAACGCATAGTGTCAGAACACAAAATGTCAGAAGATGCAGTGTCAGAACATACCGTGTCAACACGTAGTGTCAGAACATACAGTGTCAAGACACAGTGTCAGAACATACAGTGTCAACACATAGTGTCAGAACATACAGTGACAACACATAGTGTCAGCACATGCAGTGTCAGCACACAGTGTCAGAACATACAGTGTCAACACAGTCTCAACATATAGTGTCAGAACATACAGTGACAGAACATACAGTGTCAACACATAGTGTCAAAACATACAGTGTCAACTCATAGCGTCAGAACATACAGTGTCAACACATAGTGTCAAAACATACAGTGTCAGAATGTACAGTGACAACACATAGTGTCAAAACATACAGTGTCAACTCATAGCGTCGGAACATACAGTGTCAACACATAGTGTCAGAACATACAGTGTCAGTACATACAGTGTCAACACACAGTGTTAGATCATACAGTGTCAACACACAGTGTTAGATCATACATTGTCAAAACACAGTGTTGGATCATACAGTGTCAACACACAGTGTTAGAACATACAGTGTCAACACAGTGTTAGAACATACAGTGTCAACACACAGTGTTAGAACATACAGTGTCAACACACAGTGTTAGAACATACAGTGTCAACACACAGTGTCGGAACATACAGTGTCAACACATATTGCCAGAACATACAGTGTCAGAAGATACAGTGTCAACACATATTGTCAGAACATACAGTGACAGAACATATAGCGTCAACACAGTGTCAGAACATAGTGTCAACACACAGTGTTAGAACATACACTGTCAGAACATACAGTGTCAACACAATATTGTCAGAACATACAGTGACAGAACATACAGTGTCAGAACATACAGTGTCAACGCATATTGTCAGAACATACAGTGTCAACGCATGTTGTCAGAACATACAGTGTCAGAACATACAGTGTCAACACATATTGTGAGAACATACAGTGTCAGAACATACAGTGTCAACACATAGTGTCAGAACATACAGTGTCAGAACATAGTGTCAGAATATACAGTGTCAACACATATTGTCAGAACATACAATGTCAGAATATGCAGTGTCAACACATAGTGTCAGAACATATAGTGTCAATACTTAGTGTCAGAACATACAGTGTCAGAACATAGTGTCAGAACATACAGTGCCAGAACATACAGTGTCAGAACATACAGTGTCAACACATATTGCCAGAACACAAAAGTCAGAACATACAGTGTCAGAACATAAGGTGTCAGAATATAGTGTTAACACATATTGTCAGAACATACAGTGTCAGCACACAGTGTCAGAACATACAGTGTCAACACACAGTGTCAGAACATACAGAGTCAACACACAGTGTCAGAACATACAGAGTCAACACATAGTGCCAGCACATACAGTGTCAGAACATACATTGTCAACACATAGTGTCAGAACATAGTGTCAACAAACAGTATCAACACATAGTGTCAGAACATACAGTGACAGAAAATACAGTGTCAACATCCAATGCCAACACATAATGTCAGGACATACAGTGTCAACACACAGTCTCAATATATAGTGTCTGAACATACAGTGACAGAACACACAGTGTCAACACATGGTGTCAGAACATACAGTGTCAACACATAGTGTCAGCACATAGTGTCAGAACATACAGTGACAGAGCATACAGTGGCAACACATAGTGTCAGAACATGCAGCGTCAACACATAGTGTCACAACATACAGTGTCAACACGTAGTGTCAGAACATACAGTGTCAACGCATAGTGTCAGAACATCCAGTGTCAACGAATAGTGTCAAAACATAGTGTCAGAATATACAGTGTCACCACAGTGTCAAAACATACAGTGTCAACGCATAGTGTCAGAACATACAGTGTCAACACATAGTGTCAGAGCATACAGTGTCAGAATATAGTATTAGAACATAGTGTCAACACAGTGTCGGTACATACAGTGTCAACACATCGTGTATGAACATACAGTGTCAACATATAGTGGCAGAAAATACAGTGTCAGAACATACGGTGTGACACATAGTGTCAGAATATAATGTCAACACACAGCGTCAGAACATACAATGTCAGAACATAGTGTCAACATTCTGTGTCAACACGCAGTGTCAGAGCATACAGTGTCAGTACATACAGTGTCAGAACATACAGTGTCAACACGCAGTGTCAAAGCACAGTGTCAACGAACAGTGTCAGTACATACAGTGTCAACGCATAGTGTCACAAAATGCAGGGTCAACGCATAGTGTCAGAACATACAATGTTAAAAAAGAGTGTCAAAACATACAGTGTCAGAACATACAGTGTCAAAATCCAATGTCAGAACATACAGTATCAACACATAGTATCAGAACATACAGTGTCAACACATAGTGTCAAAACATACAGTGTCAACACATAGGGCTGACCA
>NW_026466236.1:0-12793 GCF_026875155.1 Cherax quadricarinatus
TCAGTTTTTTTTTTTTCCTTTTTCTTATGCTTTCATTATTTGTAGATTGTGTTTTACAACTGATTGCATAATTTGCTTATCTCCTTAATTCCAGTGTTAATTTCCGGCATTTCTTATGTCTGTTGTGTTGTGTGTCTTTTTATACACTTGAAGTAAGTACTTAGTGTTTTTCCTTTGTTGTGTGTGCAACATATGAGCAGTATAGAACTTGTGTTTACACTTCAGAATCACCTAGTGTTCTCAGTATTCCAGTGAATTAATTCAGTAATTTATTTAGTTGTATTCTGCATCACAACTCAGTGTTGTCTCAGTTATATATAATTTTTTCATCCCAGCATTTGTGTATTCTTGTTTTGTTCCCTGTGTGTTGAACATTCTTGTGTTCATATTCTTTCATTTAGCCAGTGTCTAATTTGTCTTATTTTCACAGACAATAGTGCCATTATTTTGTGCAAGCAAGAAATTATTATCAAAGTTTTCACACATCAAGTTTCATTGCAAGAAAATTCTAGTATTGTGTTTATGTTGATGTGTTGTGTTCTGCATCACTGTAAGTCTTAAAACTTTTTGTTCTGTGTTTTTAGCACCTATTATATTTCATGTTTCATTGAACAAATTCACTCTTAGTGCAATTTTTAAGTTCTTCTTTTAGAGTAAATTGTTCTTTTGCATGTTAAGTGTTGCTTGAGTGCAGCTAAGAGTTAAAGTGTTCATTCCTTGATATATTTCTTTTCTTGTGTGGGTAATAATTTTTATTATTGCACATTGACTCATTTTGCAATAATTCTTGTGCAAATATTGTGTTGCCATTAAAGTTTTTCTTGCATAAATTTTATGCAGTGTTGTGCAATACTTTTTGATTAGCAATTGTCATTTGCAATATTGCTACAGTTTATTTCAGTGCAGTTTCATATGCTCTGTTCTGTGCATAATATTTTATTCTTTCTGTGCCATTTTATTTTATTCCAGTGAATTGTGTCCCAGTTTGTTTTATTTTTGCACAAGCTTTATTGAGTCCATTTTATCATTTTATTGTGTATTTCCCTATTGCATTGGAAGTAAAGACAACTCACTGTGCCATTCATTCAATTTAAGTAAAAGTTGAGCAAATTAGATTTGAGTAAAGTACAAGTTCTCTTGATTTTCAAAGTGTTGTTCATTCAATTGAGTATTTTTCTTGTGTGAGTTCTTTGCTTACTGTGTGACCTGTCAATTTTTAATTACTTATGCAGAATAGTTAAGCATTTTCTTCCCGTTTAAGCTTACTGTGTCATTCTTTCTATTTTTTTTTTTTTTGCCTTATGCCCTTCAGTAAGTTCACTGAGATGTCCCAGTCACTTTTGAATATTCACTTAGTGTATCATGCCAGTCAAAGTCAATATGAATCAGTCTACAGTACCAATATTCCCTTACTGACTGAAAGACAATACCTAGCCCTTGAGCAATGTGTTTGTTCTCACAGCTTGTATCTGAGATTTGTTAAAGTACTGTGAAATGTGAAGTTCAGATTAAGTTCCTATAGATCCGTGAATTACTTATTAACGTAGCCGAGCGGTCAGGCACTAGTAACTCTGTCACTCCCATCTGTGTTCCACCTACACCTTCAGACTTGCAAGATAGTGTTCCTTTGCCTCAAGTGTCCAGGGACACTCAGACTGCCTTGAGTGCACAGCCTATCCCTGCAATGTCTGCTAGTTCGAGTAGTAGTTTCTCCACAGGGGATGCCTTGTCAGAAAACGATTACTTGAAACTAGTAATGCCATCTCTTGTTGATGTGACATGCTGTCTGCAGAAAGACGTCTCTGTTAAAGCTCGTGCTCTCACTAGAGTGTCTGTTGTTGTTCCTAATGTTCCAGATGGTGATCCCATCCTAGTTGACAGTAATCAGTGCATTGTAAGAAGTTATTTCTTGAGTAACTTTCACGTGTTGCTAACATTTGTAAGTGTAGTGTAGATTGAATATCAGCATTGTTGACTGTGTTCATTTATTTTCTCCTGTGCTTGCAGTTTGAGATAGTAGATTCGTTCTCCCTTGCTCATATTGCGTGTTATAGCGTTAATTTTTTCAACCGAGGAGAGTCATCCACTCCACCGAGTTTGTTCATTCCTCAGTAAGAAAGAACCGATCCCTTGTGTTCTGGTGATTCGATTCCTGCTCCAGGAAGATCTTATTCTTACTGTGAAGCCACCAGCACCCATTAGTGACTTTGTAATGAGCCAAGAATTACTGTATCGAACAACCGAGTTGGGTACTCCAAGCAGAAGAGTGTACCAGTTAGTAATTCCACAGTCACTAGTGAAAGTAGCTCTACAGCTAGTCATGATGCACCAGGTGTTGCACACCGTGGTATGGATCGGTTCTGTGAAACAAGCCAGAATGAAATACTTTTGGCCACGTATGGCAACTGACATTTCCGAGTATGTTAAGAAATGTAGTGTCTGTATGCAACATAAAGGGAATGTCAATGGTCCTAATCCAATCCAAGTTACACAACCACTAGCGAACCATGGAAAGAGTTGCCCTTGGCTTGTTAACCAATTTTAAATGTTCCCTCCAAGGCAACAAACATCTGTGTGTTTGGTAGACCAGAGCCGGATTAAGAAGCTCCGGGCCCTAGGTTTTCCTTTGGGGGGGCCCCTTTGATTAGGGGTAAGCGAAGCGCCCCCCTTCCCAGTTTGGGGGGGGGGGGGGGCGGTGTAGCCTGTTTAAGGTCAAATTTAAAATTTCATTTGGCTATTTAATTAAATTTAATAGGGAAAGTACATCAAGAAACCAAAACCATTTACCAACACCCTTAAAAACATCTTTTTAAAATCGCTTTTAAAGAAAAAAATCAAGACGCATATATTACTGATAGGTAAAAGATGACATCATGTACCTATTATATTCAGCAAACCCACAGCACTATTATTCCCTTTATAAATCCTGACCATTATTGTTATCATTGCATCATGCAAACATAAAATCATAAAAAACCAAGAAAGAAAAGAATTGTTTTATTCACAGCACTTTTTTAAATAAACTTTTTTTGGTTTCATATTGCAAAATCATCAATTATATTCTAAAAAATCAATATTTCTTGTTAATAGGCTCAAGGTCAACAAGCTAGGTTACACAATTTGTTTTTGTCATTTTTGAACGAGCTGGTTTTTCACCTTTTCAAAACAGAAAATGAACGTTTTCCTTCACAGTTAGTAGCGCAGTGTTAGGTAAAGGCCATCACTATTCAACATTTGGAAGGTTTCTGAATCCTGCTTTTTAAATGTTTCAAAAACTGAGGGGGCACATTTTTTAGGGGAGCTTTAATCTGATTCATAACCCGAAAAAATGAACTTTTTCTTTAACAAAAGTGTCCTGAAAATCGCTGAAAGGGGTTGTTGCAACTTTAAACAGCTTCCCCTAAATTCTGCATTGGCAAGTAGTAATTTTAACAGAAATCCAAATTGTCATTGGATTCGGAATTTCTTTTTTTCATAATTTTGTAAACAGGGAATCCCATGACAATATGTAGTGTCTTACTTTTTGCCTTTAGCAAAACAATTTCATTTTCTGGCTCTTTAAAATTGGGGGTTTCCTCTTTCCCTTTACACGATTTAATGTATCTTTTTACCACATTTAGGGTTTCTCTTCAAACATTTCAAAAGCTTCATCTTGCGAAGTGAGCTTTCAATTCCACAACCGCATAGAAAGGGTTAGACAAGTGCCCTTTAATTTCAATTTTTTGAAATGTCTTTTCGTGCATTTTAAAAAACCTTCCCGATACATCCCAAAGCAACAGAGTAAGGCCCAATTTCAAAATCTTCCCTTTTTTTCTAACTCTGCTTCGTTCTGTGTTGCTGTTGGTCTTTCATCCTCTCTATTTGGATCAAAGCAGAACGTATTTTTTCAAAGCGTCTTTCAAAACTGTGTTGATCATTCTGGCGGACCACCTTGTTGTTGATAATGATTTGATACATCTCCAGAATGGTTGACTTTATATACCCACCGTGCATTTTTGAAGAGATAAAAAAATTAAAGAGTGCTTGTAAAAGTCCAAAAAATGAAACTGGCGACACAACACTCCGCAGACATAAAACTACAAATTAGGAGAAGGGTTGACGGGGCACATATTCACAAGTGGGTTGATTTGTTGTAGGGGCTCAATCCATAATTTTACCCCACATTTACTTGCTTTCGTACTCTGGCCACGGCTCCAATAGAAGATCATTTAACAGGTATCCATATTTCATTCATCATTTTTTCCCACATGGCCTAAAAAAGGGGAAAAATTTTATAAAGGCTTCAGGTTACCACTGGAGTCACAAAGTAACAATGAAGTCAATTGATCTGATGTAAAAAATCTGTGTTTTAATCTACACTTTTTTGCAAAGTATTTTGCAGTTTTTCACAGTGCTATGAGTTATTGGGACCTTCTTAGTCTCAGTTCAATAAATCATTGCATATAGTAGATGACATGTAAGATCCCAGTGCCTCTTCCTGCTTCCCAAGGCGTGACACATGATTTGCTAAGAAAAAAAAATCGAATTGTGCTAACAGTTCTATACCCGAATTGCCTTTTTTTCCAACCCAAAAAAACCTCTTTTTCTCCACGGAAAAGCAAGTCCCTTTGAGCTAAAAAATTTTACAACAGCAACAACTCTTTCTAGAACTTTTCTCCAATAATTTTGGCTCTTTTCATTTTGATTTCCAAATGAAAATTTAAAAAACCCTTTTTTCTGTGCAAAAAAATCCCCGGGCTAAAATGCAGCTCCTGTGATGGTGCTGTTTTCTGTTCCTCGAAACGTTTGGGAATTTTCCAGTCATTAAACCCCTGTGTAAAGGGTATTTTTTTGGGTGAAAATAGCTTCTGCTGAACATAACTTTCCTGAGCTTTCAGAGTATACCATCCTTTTTATCTTTTCACATTTCTGAATTTGAAAAACTTCCTATAAAACATGATGACTTTAAAACAACGACGACTTCCATCATCAAAATCCTGCTGTTTTCCCAAAAGTAAATGTTAGATTTTGACTGAATTTTCTGCAATAAAGCTTTACGTAGAAAATCGGGGTTTACTTTGGCCATGGGGCAGGATCTTTTTAAGACAATCCTTGGAGAAATGTCCGGGGAAAACCAAAAAAGAAGTAGATGCGGGTGAAAAAAATGGGGGGAGGGTTTCCTGTATATCTGACGTATCGCAGATTCAACTGTCTGGAAACACAGAAATTGTTTTCGTACAGTTGTGATCTTTCTGCAGCTTCCTACTCTTTTTTTTCTGTCTTTTAAATTTCTTCTTTTTTTTTCTGTGCCCCATCGCAAAGAACCCAACTCACGTCCGAGATGCCAAAATTTAGGATTTCACTGTCTTTTAATCATCAAAATACAAATTTTTCTTTATAAATTTTTATTAATTTTTTTAATTATTATTAAAAATTTTTTTTTTCAATTGGGGGGATATGGCCCTTTTAGCCCCCTTTCCTCTGCTGGCATCTAAAAATTCAAAACGTTACCAAAAAGGGGTCTATACAGAACTTTTCCCTAGATTAGGTTAGGATTGGCTACGAAATTTTTCTAAATTATCTTCTTTATTCCCAATTTACTTAAACAGAATCAACGATCCGAAAAATGACAATGGATTTATATTACCATTTTCATAAAATAAACTAAAAATTTGTTTTGCATGATATTGGCCTACCACCTGATAAGACAAAATTAAAGAATGCAGGGGCAATTTTCAGTTTTTACCCAACCAACGATTTTTGATTTGGGGTTAGGTTTCGGGAAATATGTATAAATTAATTGATGTTCTACTCATTCCATCGCAACTTGAAAAAATAAGCTTTGCGACGGAAGTGATGTAGCACAATCAATTGGAAAGTTATTGAAAAAGATAAAAACTTAAAGACAGGGCAAAGGCTTTTAAAAAACCCACAAACGGAAGTCGTTTGCGTTTTTGGTTTTTCTTTATATTTTTTACCAAAAAGCGTCTTTACTGGTCCCCGCGTCTTTACTGGTCAAGAACCCATCAGGTACCTCCCTTAAAAATTTAAGGGAAAACAAACATTTATCCAAAACACTCATGTCTTCAACAACATTTAGTTAGTTTTCACAGTACAAGTCTAGATAAGTTAATTACTACAGAAAATTTTAGAGGGAAACTCCCCTACCACCCATAAAGGGGGAAAAAACAGCTGTTCTGATTAAACAAAGGGTGTTGATGTTGCCCCCTTTTTGGTTTGGTTTTTTTTATTTTTATTTTTTTTTTTCATTATTTTTTTTTTTTTGATTAAATTTTTAAAAAACAAATTTTTCCTTTCCCAAAAACTTGAATTTTTAGTAGGACCCCTTTGCACTTGCAAACCCTGTCGCTCTTGGGTGAGCCCGAACCCCTTGGACCGCGGGCCCTAAATGGGGGGGCCCCAGGGAAAAGCCTATTTGCCCATGCGGTAATCCGGGGCCCCGTAACCATTTCACCAAATATTGTAGTTAGTTCCCATGCGATAAAACTGAAGACAGTCAAAGGTTTTAAAGAAGCATTACTGCAGGATACCCCCCCTAAATCCTTAGTAAAAGATAATGGAGGTGAATTCTGTAATGAGATTCTTGAAAATTTGTTTTACTCTATACAAGATCTCTAAACCCACCATTGTTTCCTCTTCATCCTGCCAGCAATGGGTTAGCGAACGAACCAGTAAGAAAGTACTTGATGTCCTGAGAGCCACTATCAACCCCAATAGTGAAACTTGGGATGAAGTCATACCAGAGTTCAATGTGCCATAAATTCTGCTTACAATGTTTCCATAGGTGATACTCCACATTATGAAATTGTATGGTGTAGACAAGCTTTTTACCCTATGAGTTGTTATATTCACCTCCGAAACCTAATTACAACCCTGATGATTTCGTAGCAAATCGTACCAGCATGGCTCAAAGTGTTTTTAGAAGAATCCGTGAAACACTTCATAAATCAACAGCAGAATTTACTAGAGTAACAATAGCCGTGCTAAGCCATCAAAGTCAAAGTAGGTTCGAGAGTAATGCTGACAAATTTCAACAAACATCCGCAATGCCTAAGCTCGATCAAAAGTTTGTCGGACCTTATCGTGTTGTAGAACACATCTCTGGTAATAAGTATAAGGTTAGAGAAATTAGTACTGGGTAAGTACAAAGAATCGCATTTAGATCATATGAAATTAGTATGCGATGTTGATGATATTGCTACCCAGACTAATGTGACAGATGCTGAAAATCCCTTGACTCTGTCCTCTACCTCAGATACTCAGTTAGATAACCAACCCGAATGTCATTACTCCCTTTCGTACTCGACAAGTAATGAGAAACCCCCAAGTATCTTTTGTAGATACTCGTTCAGATCTCCCTCAGTCAAGGCATGTGGTTAGCCATTGCAGAGGAATTCGATCCTCCCAGAGATGATAACCATTCTGCATATGGGAAACCTCACCCTCGCAGAATTGGGTTTAAATGTTAATAGTCTGTATAACTAGATGTCCGAGATGAAGTAAATTGTCAACTGTTTGTTATTAACTGATTTGTTTTTTCAGAATTTGTTTTTTTCATATTCACGTTCCCTCCAGTATTCTGAGAATTTGACAGTAATGATCTGAGTGCGCACCAGATGCCTTTGCTGTTAATTTCACCTTGTATATATTTATTTATTCTTCCTCAGAATCCGTATGAGTGCATTGAATACAGATCGATCGATCAATTCCATCCATATTGTACAATGATTTGTTCTTATAGTTTGTAATGCATTACGTTAAAAGTGATTACATTAACACCCATATACGTAAAATTCATTTTGTTAACATCCAGTAATGATACCATCCATTAGTTCTAAGTTATATATGAATTTGTTATTGTATAGAATCGGCTCAGAACCACCTGCCTGTTCAGCCTATAAGATAGTAGTGTATGTCGAGACGACATACGTAACATGACCGAGCTGTCAGCATAGTTGCTGATCCCTGTGTTGTACAGCATATTAGTATCATCCATGTGTTTATATAGAAGACTCCTTAGGCCTGTGACTGTATGACATCACGGGATGCAGCTTGAGTGTGAAGCTAGCTACCTCGCACTCAGTCGGCGTTTGACACAGGCTAGGACAGGCAGAGGCTGGGCTCCATTTTCCATCATCACAGTCTGACAATATATCATTACCATCCAACAAGTGTGTCTACCTTCAACCCTCGATATCTCCATTTAAGAACCCCTACAATACCTCATCCACTAGGAAAATAATAGGATGGATAATGAGAACCTTCAAAACTAGGGACACCAAACCCATGATGATTCTTCAAATCGCTTGTTTTCTCTAGGCTGGAATACTGTACACTAACGGCCCCCTTCAGGCTGGCGACATGCAGACCTGGAGAGTGTACAAAGAACTTTCACAGCACATAAGATATGATAAGGCACCTAAACTACTGGGAACGGCTGAAGGTCCTTGATCTGTATTCCCTCGAACGCAGGTGAGGAGATACATGATTAATATACACTTGGAAGGTCCTGGAGGGATTGGCACCAAACCTGCACACGAAAATCACTCCATATGAAAGCAAAAGACTCGGCAGGAGATGCAACATTCCCCCGATGAAAAGCAGGGGCGCCACGAGTACAATGAGAGACAACACAATAAGTGTCCAGGGCCCAAGACTGCTCAATTGCCTTCCAGCATGCATAAGGGGGATTACCAATAGACCCCTGCTGTCTTTAAGAAGGCACTGGACAGGCACTTAAAGTCAGTACCTGACCAACCGGGCTGTGGTTCGCACGTCAGCTTGCGTGCGGCCAGCAGTAACAGCCTGGTTGATGAGATCCTGATCCACCATGAGGCCTGGTCTCAGACCGGGCCGCGGGGGGTTGACCCCCGAAACCCTCTCCAGGTAAACTCCAGTTATGGTGTTTGTGAACCGAGCTTTTAAAGGAGAGAGTGTGTTAGTTGGCAGTGATATATGCAGTCAAGGTGTGTCCCTGGAACCATCCTTGCATAATGTATGACGTGGTAAACTGCAAATCTTTGTGAATGCTCATGGTAGATATTTCACCCTGAGAAAGAACATCAAACTGGTAGACCTCATCAAGTTTCCTCTTCCGTGAGTCAAAGGTGAAGTGGAGGCAGACAAGCTTGTAGGTGAAGTTCTCCTAAGGAAATCTTGCGGCACAAGTCTGATGAAGCCTGTGGACTCCTCAAAGTTCTGAACAGTGCTTGTTCTGCGAGTGCATTAGACAGTGAACCTATGGGACTGACTTCACTCAACATATATCCCTGCAGAATGGTACCAAACCTATTTACGTTTTGCCATTTGCAAAGAGCCTTCGCTGAAGAACTCATTACCAAGATTCTCCAGAATGGAGTTATCAAAGACACTACATCTCGGAATGCTTAACTTATTCTTTTTCCTAAGTAGGATGGGACATCTCATCTTGCAATCTACTACAGGAAACTAAATGCCTGTCCAGACTCCGACCATTTCCCATTGTCACTTCTGAATGACCTATTGCAGCACATTAGCAATATATTTTTTTAATACGATCTTCTGTAAAAAATTTTGGCAGATTCTTCTTGACGACCAAAATAAAAAAAATGATGGCATTATTTACACCAACTACAAATTATAGTTTCAAATGGATGACATTAGTATTAAGGAGCAGCCTAATTACACTCAGTCATTTGATATCGACAGTGTACTCTCCTAGGTAACACCATTATAGTATACCTAAATGATTCATTGTGATATCTCAGGACTTACCTTCCCATCTTGTAAAACTTAAGCAGGTATTGTAAAATTAGCCAAGGCTAGTCTCAAAGGGTCAAGCTTTCCAAATGCCAGTTTCTCAGGAAAGAGATAAGTTTCTGGGGCATGTAGTGACTCGGAACAGTATAAAGACAGACAAGTCCAAACTCTCTACTAGGCCCGGTCCAGTGGCCCAGGCCCGGTGGCCTGGTGGCTAAAGCTCCCCCTTCCCCACACGGAGGGCCCGGGTTCGATTCCTGGCGGGGTAGAAACATTTCGACACGTTTCCTTACACATGTTTTCCTGTTCACTTAGCAGCAAATAGGTACCTGGGTGTTAGTCGACTGGTGTGGGTCGCATCCTGGGGGGCAAGATTGAGGATCCCAATGGAAATAAGTTAGACCGTCCTTGATGACGCACTAACTGGGTGGCTAACCCTCCTGGGTTAAAAATCCGAACGAAATCTTATCTTATCTTATCTCTAGATCTATGACGGCAGATGCAATTCACTCCTTCATGGACCTAGCTGGATTTTACCTCACTTTCATTGCCGGTTTCTCTACCATTGTTACAGCACTGATTCGGCTCTTAAAGAAGGACTTTCCACCAAGAAAGAGATTTGTATGTCAACCTGTTCTCAAATTTCTTTGACTTTACATTGATGACGGATGCCAGCAAAGTTAACATTGGTGATGTCTTGTTCAGAAGTCCGATGGTAAACAACAGCCAATAGCTCACACTAGTCATATTCTTACCACAGCTGAGAAAAAAATATTCAGTAGCAGAGCTAGATGCCTTTATCATTGTCGGGGCCTTGAATCATTTTCGAGAATTATCTACAATAACTCATCAAGATTTATAATTATCACTTACCTCTTTTGTCTCTTTTTGCAAACAAGATTATCTCAGGAAAGCATGCTCGGTGGTCTCTTACTTTCATTGACCTGGAAATTTTCTGTTTCTGGTGAGCAGAACTTCATTATTAATGCCCTATCGAAGCATATCACTTTTGTTATCTCTGAAAACTCCTCCATTGAAGATCTAGAGAGAAAAGCCCAACACTGAGACTGTTAGGCCACCTGTCCATCATTACCTGACCAAAGAGGATACTGACCTGCAGGTCAGACCTGTAAAGTGAAAGATTTGGTCATTAACCAAGGAGTTCTGCGCCGAGTGACTAGACTAGCGAATTCTAGCAGAGCCGTCCACCAGCTGCTGATTCCAGAACCCTTGGTACCAGGAACCTTGAAGTCGACCCAAGATGTCCCAGGTGCACTGCATCCAGGTAAAGACTGCACAAAAGCATTTCCTGCTTCCAGCACAAAGGTATCATTATCGGTCCTAAACCCATCCTTAAGTATCCCATTACAAAGGACCTATGGGAATGAACTTTTGTCAACCTGCTGAGTAATTTTTTGGCCTCAGAGTAAGGTCACTAACTTCACGTAGCACTCTGAACTAGTACCCATTCCTGACATAACTACCGAGACAGTTGCAAAGGCGTTCAGAGATTATGTTATCCTATGTCATACTTGCCCTCATGTCTTTTTATCGGACAATGGGTCAGAGTTTATTAAAGCCGCAATGCAGGATCTTTGCTGTAGGTTCAACATATATTAAGTACATATAATTGGATACCACCCCACAAGCAATGGCCCTGCCGATTGCAAGAATCACAAAATCTTAGAAGTGCTCAGAGTGACCATCAGTCCGAGTTGTACCACAAGGGATGATGCCATTCCAGATGTGCAGAGTATCCTAAATTCTTTTTACAATAGTTCGATTGCAGATACACCTTTACTTTGCAATGTACGGCTATGTCAAACATTTACCTTTCAAAAATTCCGCTTTCTCTGCCTCAACCTGTCTATGATTCTGATAATTTCAGTTTTATAAGATGCAGACTTCTCAGCTCATCTTCAAGAGAGCATGGTAAAACCTTATGAAAGCAACATAAGTTTACTACTAATTGTAATGCCATTGCTACGGAGATTAAGGTGGTACCAGAATGTAGTCATGTTACAAAAACTCATTCAAATCCCAGGTATGTACATATTAACTGGCTCCCTAATCCGTTGGTTCTTACCAACTCCTCTCAGCTTCACAACTACACATATGAAATAAAAGAGGTTGCCAGTGGTGCAATTAAGAAGCTCAATTTCGCCACATGAAGTACGATGACAATGTGTAAACTGAAGCCGAACTGGAGGAATGGGTATTGCGACAGCACGACCTAACTGACATTAGCGATAACACTTCTGCTACTCCTACCTCTGCTGATGTGATCAATGACAGCCTCCCTGTCCAGCGGCATTCTTATGGTCTATGGCCAAGGACAGCAGTACATTTCTGTGTCATTAGCACAACCCCTGACTTATCTGATTCATTCGCCGACTATGCTGTCTTCTCACTGAAAAGGCATTAATGCTCATACACTTTACAGTTAGTTAAAACTCACATGTCGGAACCAGTATATTTCATGTATAACATGTATATGTACAATACATTGGTCTTCCATTCATGTTCTGGAACTGAAAGTTTTACCTCAGGCAGCATGAGTTATACAGTCTGCACCAAAGATCAGGACAATACAGCCCTCTCGTGTGACATGTCACAACCTAGGAAATGCGATTGCCAATTATTGATTTACATATGTGCAGATGGATCGATGTCTCTCAATGTGTAGACAGAGCCTGATGTCCTGTGCAGCTCTGTGAGCCAGTTTGTAGAGATTCATGCTCTGGTGCTGTTTTTAATGTCCACTGGCCCCATTAATTGCTATCTCTATCATCATTCGAACCCATTTTTTTTTCTCTCCGGCAGAGAGTTTCTTTTAAGGGTCCAGAAATAGAACATAAGAATAAAGGATCTTTCTTATGTTCTATTTCTGTAAAAGAAACAAACCAATTTCCACAGGAAATATTTTAGTTTTCACTTGTCGCATATCAGTGCTGTCAGGTCAGGATGATCTGAGGTGCGTGACGGCAACGTAACCCGATTTTTCCCCCATGTTTTTGAAAAGCCCGCCTGGGAGGCATGATTTCTGTGCCCGAAG
>NW_026466237.1:0-14837 GCF_026875155.1 Cherax quadricarinatus
TCTTCCCTAGATGACTTTCTCACTGTTTTAAAGCCTCCCCACCTGAAAAGATCTGCAGCTGCAAAGAATAAACAGCCCGTCAGCCCTAAGGTCATACAGACCCCCCCCATTATCACATTATTTTCCATGGTCATTATCCCGGAATCCGGTTCCCTCGGAGACCAGCTACCCATCCATTACCGCGTTCTTTAAACCCAGCAGTGTTGTGAAGTAGCAACAGTCGCGTCAGTGAGTTGCAGGCCCGGGAAGGGGGGGGGGGGACTCCCTCGGAGATGGCAAGCTTGTACCCAGTCACCTGAATCCTTTGTACTGCCTCTCCCATCTATCAGAGTGATTGAGTTTGGGGAGTCAGAAGTGATCATTACCTACCTTCTTATACTTAGTAATTACACAGAAATAAGTCTCTCTATCCCCTTGGGGGATGATTAAACATATTAAACTTGTACCCCTGACAGCACCTGAGCTTATGCAGACCCCCCATTATCACATTCTTTTCCACACTCATTATCCTGGAATCTGCCACCTGCACACCTGAATCCTTTGTTCTACTTATGTACCTACTTATTAATGCATAGGAATAAGACTCTCTATCCCCTTGGGGGATGATTAAACATATTAAACTCATACCCTGTCAGCCCTAAGGTCATGCAGACCCCCTCATTATCTCATTTTCCATGGTCATTATCCGGCAGTGTTTCTAGATCGACCAACTTATACTACTAACAGGGAACAGATAAACAAGTGCTGGATGATAAGCACACAACTGAGGAGGAGGTGAAGAAGCTACTAAGTGACCTTGATACCTCAGAGGCAATGGGACCGGACATCTCCCCGTGGGTCCTCAGGGAGGGAGCAGATATACTGTGTGTGTCATTGACCACAATTTTCAACACATCCCTTGAAACTGGGCAACTACCCGAGGTATGGAAGACCGAAAATGTAGTTCCCATTTTTAAAAAAGGAGACAGAAAAGAGGCACTAAATTAAAGACCACTGTCACTGACGTGTATAGCATGCAAAGTCATGGAGAACATTATCAGGAGGAGAGTGATGGAGCACCTGAAACAGAACAAGATTATAAGTGACAACCAGCATGGATTCATGGAAGGCAAATCCTGTGTCACAAACCTGGAGTTTTATGACAGTTACAGAAGTAAGACACGAGAGGGGTGGCTTGATTGCATTTTCTTGGACTGCAAGGCCTTCGACACAATTCTTCACAAGAGACTAGTGCAGAAACTAGAGGATCAGGCACGTATAACAGGAAGGGCACTGCAATGGATCAGAGAATACCTGACAGGGAGGCAACAACGAGTCATGGTACGGGATGAGGTATCACAGTGGGCACCTGTGACGAGCGAGGTCCCACAGGCGTCGATCCTAGGACCAGTGCTATTTTTGGTACATGTGAATGACATGATGGAAGGGATAGACTCAGAAGTGTCCCTGTTTGCAGATGTGAAGTTAATGAGGAGAATTATATCAGATGAGGATCAGGCAGGATTTCAAAGAGACCTGGACAGGCTGGACACGTGGTCCAGCAACTGGCTTCTTCAATTCAACCCTGCCAAATGCAAAGTCATGAAGATTGGAGAAGGGCAAAGAAGACCGCAAACATAGTATAGGCTAGGTAGCTAAAGACTGCAAACCTCACTCAAGGAGAAAGATCTTGGAGTGACCATAACACCGAGCATGTCTCCGGAGGCACACATCAACCAGATAACTGCTGCAGCATATGGGCGCCTGGCAAACCTGAGAATAGCATTCTGATATCTTAGTAAGGAATCATTTAAGACACTGCACACTGTGTACATCAGGCCCATACTGGAGTATGCAGCACCAGTTTGGAACCCACACCTGGTCTAAGCACGTCAAGAAATTAGAGAAAGTGGAAAGGTTTGCAACAAGGCTAGTTCCGGAGCTCAGGGGTATGTCCTATGAAGAAAGGCTGAGGGGTATCGGACTGATGACATTGGATGACAGAAGAGTCAGGGGAGACATGATAAGGACATACAAAATACTGCATGGAATAGATAAGGTGGACAGAGACAGAATGTTCCAGAGAGGGGACACAGAAACAAGGGGTCACAATTGGAAGCAGAAGATTCAGACAAGTCAGATGAATGTTAGGAAGTATTTCTTCAGTCATAGAGTCGTCAGGAAGTGGAATAGTCAACCAGTTAATGTAGTGGAGGCAGGAACCATACATAGCTTTAAGACGAGGCATGACAAAGCTCAGAAACCAGAGAGGACCTAGTAACGATCAGTGAAGAGGCGGGGCCAGGAGCTGAGTCTCGATCCCTGCAACCACCATTAGGTGAGCACACACACACACACACACATACACACACACACACACACACACACACACACACACACACACACACACACACACACACATATACACACATTTACATATAAACACATACACACACACACACACACACACACACACACACACACACACACACACACACACACACACAAACACACAAACACACACACACATACAGACACACACACACACACACACACACACACACACACACACCCCACACACACATATACACACATTTAATAAAAACACATACACACACACAACACACACCACACAAAACACACACACACACACCACCACACACACAAAACAAACCCAAAAAACACACACACACTACAGCACAAAACACACACCACACACACACACACAAAACACCAACCACACCACCCCACACACACACAACACACACACAACACATACATACACACACACACACACATACATAAACACACAACACACAACACACACCCCCACACCACACATCCAAAACACAAACAAACACAAACACACACACCCAAACACACACAACACAACCACCAACACACACACCCACACAAAAATAAAAGAGCTAAGCTTTATGTGGGGGGCCCCTAACGAAAACCCAACAGGGGCCCAAGGAAAGCCAAAGAAGGGAAAATGACAGGCCACTAAACCCCAAGTACATTAGCCAGTGAAACGGGAAAGAAAGGAAAGCTGCAGTGGGGGGGAAACCCAAAATTTAAAATTGGGGGGATACACGGGGAAATAGCGGGGAGAAAAAAAGGGTGAGGTCAGTCTTTGTTTTATGGGCTCCAGGAAGTCGAAGGGGGAAAAAACTTTGAAGCAAAAAAACAAGGGAAAAAAAACAATTGAAAAGCACCCATGAAAGAAAAAGGGGGAAGGGACAATATGACCAGCGGGAAAAAATTTTCGGGGGAATGGGGGGGTTTTGTAAAAAAAAAAACCCGGGCCCAGGAAAAGGTGACCTTCAAGGCAGAAGCGATTTCGGACCAGGAAACTGCGGAGAAAGCCGATTAAGGGACATGACGGCATACAGGAGGGTGTATCTCAAACCGGTGACAGAAACAAGAAAAAAGGGAAAAGAAACGAAGAGATGGTAAAAAGGGGCCAAAAGGGGGAAAGAGAGGGGAGGGAAAAGACAAAACCGGAAAACCCCCAGACCCAGGAAAAAAGACCCAAATACATCCCCCCTCAAAACCCTTTTTTATAAAAAGCCTCCCAACCAGGTCAACCCCAGTGCAAACCCAAAAAAACTCAAAATTTCAAAACACCCATACCACATCCAATGCCCCCAAACCCACACATTAAAAAATTTTCCACCCCCACAGCAAAAACCCTAGTTCCTTCCCCAGGTCCCCCATTTCCCCCAACCCCAATAATTCCCCAAAGACCACGTTTTAAAAAAAGAATTTAAAGGTGTGGTATAAAAATGCAGATGGAATAACAAACAAGTTGGGAGTGGCACGAAAAAATAAAAGGAGACATCCCCAAAATTTAATGGGGACTCCAAAAAACAAAACTCACCAGAATAAAAACAGTTTTAAAATCTTTCCATCCGGATTTTAAAATCTTCGGGAAAAGGGGACAGAGGGGGAGAGGGGGAGGGGAGTTGCACTGCTCTTTAAAAAACCAGGGGGGTTTTGAGAAAAGGGAAAGGGAAAATGGATGGCAGGGCCCGGAAAGGGGAATCCCTTAGTGGGGAAAAATTCCAGTCTGAGGGACATAAGGGGGAAAATTGCGAAAATATACAACCCCCCACAAAACTGCAGGGGGCCCAAAAGAGAAGAATACATGAGAGCAACAGACCCAATGATAAACACACTAGCCGGGGGGGCCCAGGAGAGCAACAGGGGGGGAGAAAATTTAAATGGGTTATGGGTGTTTTTTCAATCAAAAGGGAGATTGACGGGGAAAAACCCTTTGGGGGCCCCATGGGGCCCCCAAAAACAGGGAGAGCCAAAAATGTTGGAGTGGTATGGAGAACCTCATGCATCAACATTTTTGGGGCACTACCAGAGAGAGAGGAGAGGATGAACCAGAAAGGGTTTTGGACCTTATATTCACCATGAGTAGTTGGGGGACATCGGGGGTTATCATGAAATGAAAGGCCCCGGGGGCCCTAGTGATCATGGGTTCTTTTGCTTCGACTCCCTATTTGAAGCCCCAAGTGGAGAGAGTAGCAGGAATAGGCGGGGAAAAAACCAAACTAAAAAAGGGGGGGAAATTCTCGGGCATGAGGAATTCCCTTTTCAAGACTTTTTCAGTGGGGGGGGGGGAACTGACAGGAAAACCAGTACAAAGAAATGAGGCTATGTAGCAAAAAAATCCCAAGGGGGCAGGGAGAGGTTTTTTCCCCGGGGAAACGGGGAAATTTAATGGGAAGAACAGAACGACCCTTGGGTTCCCCCAAAGGTTTTGGGGGCAAAAATGGGGTTACTAGAGAATGGAAAAAGGAAAACAGAAGACAGAAAACTAAGGAAAATAAAGAAATCAGGGGAAAAGCCAGAAACGAAAAATGCACAGATAAAAAGGGGAGGTTTCAGAGCCCAAAAAGGAAATGACATAGCATCAAAAATTTAAAGACGGGCCCCAAAGCTGTTGTACAGCCACATCAGGGGGAAAAAACAAAAAGTCAAGAACCAGGTAATCAGCCCTGGGATGGGGTAGGGGGAAATTTTCACAAAAAAACCCCGAGGGGTTTAGTCGGGAGTAAAACACAAGTTTTAAAGAGGTATTTACAGGGGAAAAACCATTTAGGACTCCAAAAAAATCAGAACAGGGGGGCACACCAGCAATTGTGGATGAGGTAATAAAAACCAAGGAGGAGGTGAAAAAGCTGTTTTGGGGCGAACTTCACACCTCAAAGGGGGGGGGGGGGCCCGGGACAACATCTCTCCATGGGCCCTTTAAAAGAGGGAGCAGAGAAATTGTGTGGCCTTTAACAAAGCTTCAACAATCTTTTTGGAAACTGGGAAAACCCCCTGAGGTATGGAAAATGGAAAAATGAGCCCCAAATTTTTTAAAAAGGGAGACAGACTTTGAGGAAACCTAAACTACAACCTGAAACTCTAAGGGTGTAAAAGGATGCAAGGTAAAATGGAGAAGAAATCATGGAGGAGGTGGTGGGGCCCCCTGGAAAGAAAAAAGGGGTTAATTGACAACCGGGCAGGGGTTTCAGGGAAAGGAAAACCCTGTGCCCAAAAAAACCTACAAAGGTTTTATGACAAGGGACAGAAGTAAGACAAGAGAGGGGAGGGGGGGATCGACTGGTATTTTTGGACGGGCAAAAAAGGTTTTCGACACAGTTCCTCAAAAGAGGTTACTGAAAAAGCTGGGAGGACCGGGCACACATAACGGAAAAGGGCCCACTGAAATTGGATCAGAGAATATCTGACAGGGGGGAAAACAACGAGTCAGGGTACGCGCGAGGTGTCGGGGGAAAGTGGGGCCTTTTGAAAAACGGGGTTCCCCCGGGTTCGGGTCCTAGGCCCTGTGCGGGTTTTTTGAAATACGTGGGAACGACATAAGGGAAAAGGGGATAGACTCAGAAGTGCCCTTTTTTGCAGACGATGTGAAGTTAATGAAAGAATTGAATCGGACGAGGATCGGGGCAGGATTTCAAGAGATCGGGACAGGCTACAAGCCGGGCCCAGAAAACTGGCTCCTTAAATTTTAAAACCCTCCAAATGCAAAGTCATAAAGATTGGGGAAGGGCAAAGAAGCCCGCAGACAAAATTTAAAATTTTTAATGGCCAAAGACTGAAAACCCTCATCAAGGAAAAAGATCTGGGGGGGGATTATAACACCGAGAATATCCCCTGAGGCGCACTTTAAATCAGATAACTGCTGCGGGCATAGGGGGCCCCTGGCAAACCTAGGGAAATAGCGTTCCGTTTACCTCAGAAAGGATTCTTTTAAGACTCTTTTACCCCATCTACGTCAGGCCCATACTGGATATGCGCACCATTTTGGGAAATCCACACCTAGTCAACACGTAAGAAATTAGAGAAAGGCAAAGGTTTGCAAAAAGACAAGTCCCAGAGCTCGGGGTTTGTCCTATGAAAAAAGGGTTTTGGGGGAAAATCGGCCTGACGACACTGGAGGCCAGGAGGGTAAGGGGAGACATGAAAACGACATATAAAATATTTGCGGGGAATGGACGAGGGGACAAAAAACGGGATGTTCCAGAGATGTGAAAACAGACACAAGAGGTCACAATTGGAATTTTGAAGCCCTCAGAGGGAATAAAAGGGATGTTGGGGAAAGTATTTCTTCGGGAATAGAGAAATTTGGCCATGGAAAATAGCCTAGAAAGGGGTTGGTGAGGCAGGAACCATACATTTTTTAAAGGCCCGAGGTATGATAGAGCTCTTTGGGGCAGGGAAAAGAGAGGACCTGGGAAAGAAACAGCGAAGAGGCGGGGCCGGGAGCTTTTGATCAAACCCCTGAAACCCACAAATAGGTAAAGTAAAAAATGGGGGTGAGTACAACACCACACACACACACACACACACAACCCCCAACTTGCACTTAAAAAACGGGGCCTTTGTGTTAATCGAATGTCCCTAGGACCAAATGGAACTAACACATACACAAAAACAAACACACAAACACACACACACCCCACCACACACACAAAACACACACACACACAACGCACAAACACATAAAACACAAACACACACACACAAAAAAAACACCACACAAAACCAAAACCCACACAACACACACAAAAACACCAAAACACACACAACCCCCAACAACACACACACAAACACACAACACACACACAAAACACTACATACACACAAAACACACCCCCCCCACATCATCCCACACACACACACCACACCACACATCCCCCAACCCCACAAAAACACACCCACACACACACACCCCAACACCCCACACACACACACACCCCTTACACACACACACACACACCCCCGGGGGTTCCGTGGGGTGAAAGACGTGCGTAAAAAGGGCCCCAAAGATCCTTAGCGTTGATGGCGTGCAATAACATTACAGAAAATCAGGGGTAGTGGAACTCAGTGACCCAATACTACGAGTGATAAATTAAAAAGTTATTATTTAAAAAGAAATGAGGGAAAGCTGAAATCTTAATATTTCAAAGCGAAAAACCTTTGGGGGGTTTAGGCGCTGTGCCACATTGGTAGCGGTGGGCCCCTGAAAGAATTTGGACGTCACACAATTTGTGTGGCTTATACATAAAAAAGTAAAGTGTATATAATGTGAAGGGGTATATATCATCAGTGAAGAGGGGAAATCGCGTGAGGAAGGGGGGATGTATAAATATAGGGGTTAAAATCACCCGGGGGTGAAGGACTCCAAAAAGTGTTTTAAGGCCGTACGACAAATTCATCATCAGCAGCTGGAAACGCAAAAGCAAGTTTTTTTCCCCTATTTGGGGTTTTTCCCATGTTGAGGGGCCCTGGCGTTTGTATGGCCCCCACTTTCCCGAAGTTATTACCAGAATTTTAAAAAAGAAAATAGGAAGACAGAGAATATAGTTTTTGAAGAGTGTGAGAAGGGAGGTGGGAACAAAACTTTTAAAGGGCCCAACCCTTGTAAACGGTGCTTTTGGGTCAGGTCCCCGGGGGGGTTTTGTCAGGTCACAAGAAGTTGCCCGGCCCGTCATTACAAACCCCACAAGACTCTCTCTCCACACCACACCCCCACAAATCACCACACCCCAATTTCACCCCGCACACAGGCAGTGTTTTTCTACCGGTAGTTATTAGTGGTAAGAATACCCTTTGGGGCTAGGGAAACCTCTCTCAAAAGTGAACAAGGAAAAAGAAATAACCAGGGAAAAATTTAAAAGTAAAAAGGGATGAAAGGGAATAAAATGGAGAGATTTGATAATTGGGGGAAAAATAAATGAGCAAAATTTTTTTTCCCACACACGGATCTTTCAACCACACAACCTACCCCCTAACCCCCCCCCCCTCAAACACAAGCACACACACACAAGGGTAAAACACCCACAGGCCCCAACCCCACACAAGGGTTTGACACACACCCCCCCTCTCTCTCACAAAACACACACACACACCCCACACACAACATACATACACACACACATACACAACAACATAAAAAACATACACACACAAAACACCCCACCACACACACACACACACACACCCTACACATACAAAAACACACCACACACACCAACCACACACACACACCACACACACACCCCACACCACACACACAAAACACCACAACCACACCACAAACACAACACCCCAACCCCACCCACCAACACCCACAACACCACACACACACCACACACCCCCACCCCCACACACACCCCCACACACACACCACACACACACACCACACCACACACGCACACACACACGCCAAAACCACCACACACACACAAAACCCTCCCCCCACTTGACACAAACAAAATTGACACAAACACCCCCCCCCCTCCCCAACCACCTCTCCCCCCTTCCCCCAACCAACCCCACCTTTGCCACCTACCCCTCCCCCAAACCCCCTAACCCCTCCCCAAAAACCCTTCCCAACCCCCCCCAAATAACCCCCCTCCCTCCAATAACCATCCCCCCCCCCCCATAACCACCATCCCCCCTCTCCCTTTAAACCCTCTAACCCGTCCCCCAACTATCTCTACCCTCCAAAAAACCCTTTCCCCCCCCTCCCCCCAACCCCCATTTCCCCCCTCCTAACCATCTAAATTTCCCCTCCCCTAACCCGGTGAGGGGGCAAAGGGGGTCCAAGGCGAATCTGGGGAAAGGGGGGAAGGGGTGTAAGCTCAAAAAAAGGGAAAACGGGGAAGGGACAGATGACTGGAAAGGAAGATGGAAAAAAGAGGTTAGCCCGCAAAAAGCAAAGGTGGAAGCAACAGGGCCCCCCCGCAGCAGAAAACAAGATAGAAGATTAGAAAAGGAGGGTGAGACATCTGAAACAGCAAAAGAGACAAAGATTTCACAGAAGTAGCATCGGGCAATGGCTACATCAAAAAACAGAAAAAAAGGTCGAAGGAAAACATGGAAAATGAACTGTATGCAGAGGTTTCCCGGGAAACCCCCTTTGGGGCCCAAAACAAAGACAGGGAGCACACTAGGACAGAATGAGAGGTTGGAAACATTGAAGGAACTAGGGGCATGTGCAAGGACCTTACCAGAATTCCCCGTGGGGGCCAGGAGGGAGGTGAGAAGGAAAGGGTAAACCCAAAAAAGCATAGGGGCAAAAAATTTGGGAAGGGTCTGAAGGAAAGGGCCCCCCCACGGGAAGGAACTAAAAAACATCAAAGGATTCAATGGGAGTCACAGTGGGAAGGGGGGGGGAAAAGGGGAAAAATCCGTGTTTGGGCTATGGGCCCAGACGAAGCTAAAGGGGAAACTTTTGATGAAAAAAAAGCAGGAGGAGAAAAAAGCGATTTAAGAAAATCATGAAGGTGATAGGTGAGGGGACATGACCCCGGTGGCAAATTTTCGGAGAATTTTTTGGTTCACAAAGAAAAGGGAAACGGCTCTCAAAGTAATTTTTCAAGGCAGAATCAACCCGAGCCATGATCCGCCCGGAGAAAGCACGGTTGAGAGGCAAGCAGGAGTTCCGGGGGGGGTGTTTTCCCCGGGTCGAGACAGAACACAGGGGCGAAAGGAAGACAATGAAAAGAGATTTTAAAAAGGAAGGAGAAAGGGGGGGAAAAAAAAAAGGGGGAGCAAAATTTAAACCAGGACAAAGGAAGGACAAGTGCACCCCCAAAAAAAAAACCCCGAAAAGGATTTCCCGGCAAAGACACCCCCCAAAGGGAAAATGAACAATCCAAACCAACCCTCAAACACCGATCCCTCTGTTTCCCCCCCCCGCACCCAGTTACAGTATTTTAAAAAAAGTTGAAGGTTTTGGGACACAAATCAGATGGATTAACGAATAAACATGAGGGTTTGGGAAAAAAAGGGAAAAATGAGAAAAATCCCCAGACATCATAGCAGGGTTTCGAAACAAAATCATGGAGACAATAACAGATGCAAAACCCTTTCCCCCCAGGATAACCCAAACAGAGGGGAAAAAAGAAGGGGCAGGGGGGGAGGTGGGGGTTTCTCTGCCTAAAAAAACCCGATGGAAATTCGAGAAAAAGAAGGAATAGGAGGGCGGGAGGGAAAAGGGACACTTCGTCTCGGGGAAAACAAAGTGGTCATTTTCGTGATGTAAAAATCCACCACAGAAAGGGAGGAGGCCAAGGAGGGGAAAAATGACGAGGCAAAAAAGCAATGGTGGACAAAACTTTTTGGGGTTTTAGGTGGAAGAAGGCTCACTCCACAGAGGGAAAGTTGCGGTTATGGGGGATTTCAACCACAGGGAGAAATTTATTTGAAAACCTGGGGCCACATGGGGGGCCCCCAAAAATGGAGAGCCAGGATGGTTTGGGCGTGGTGCCCGGGAAAAACCCCATGCACCAAAAATGTTTTAAAAAAACACCCACCAGAGTGAGAGGGGATGATGAACCCGCAAGATTGGACCTTGTGTTTACCCTGGGCAACTCAGATATTGGGGGACATCAAAACCGGGGGTCCCCTAGGAGCTAGCGAAACCCCGTTGGGTTTTGTTCTTTGATAACTTAGTAAGCCCCAAGTGGAGAGAAAAAACAGAGTTGAATGGGGAAAAACCCGACTATAAAAGGGGACTACATAGGGGGTTTAAAAACTTCCGCGGGGAGGTTCCCGTGGGAAGAGAAAGGAGGAAAGCCAGTAAAAAGAAAAAGATTTTAATATGTAACAACAAAATGCAAAAAGGAAAAACAGTGGAAAGGTTTATTCCCAAGGGGAACGTAAAAAACGGGAAGACCAGAACGAGGGCCCCCGGTTTTCCCCCACGTTGTAAGGAGGCAAAAAAAAAATTTCAATAAAAGAATGGAAAAAGTTAAAAAGAAGGGAGAGAACACAAAGAAAAAAAAGGGGGGATCCCTCGCAGAGCAGGGTTTAGTACGCACAGGGGAAGGAGGGAGGCCCCGCGACAGTATTTAAAATGGGCATAGCATCGAAAATCAAAAGGGCTGACCCGAAACTGTTGTATAGGGCCCATCAGGAGGAAACAACAGTTTAAAGAAAAGGGGGATTTAGATTAAGGAAAAGAAGGTGGAGAACTCACAAGAAATGATCGGAGGTATGGGGGAGGAGCTGAACCCGGAGATTTAAAGGAAAATTTTTTTCAGTAGAGACAGGAAGGGCTGGGGGAAGACAGCCAAAGGGGAAAATCAAGAGGGAAAATTCCAACAAGTGTTGGATGGGATAAGAAAAATTTAGGAGGAGGTGAAAAAAGCTTTTTAATGACCTTGGGCACCTCAAAGGGGGATGGGACCCGGGCAACATCCCCCCCATGGGTCCTTAGAGAAGGGGCCCAAATGCGGTTTGGGGTGCCCCCTAACCACAATCTTTAACACATCCCTTGAAACTGGGCAACTACCTTTAGAAATGGAAAAACGCTAATGTAGTTCCCCCTATTTAAAAAAGGAAACAGAAACGAGGCATAAAAATACAACCTGTGTCCCCCTGAAAAGTATTTTTGTGGGAAAGCAGGAGAAGGGTTTTATAGGGGGAGAGTGGTTTTGAACAACCCGGAAATGAAAAAAGATTATAAAAAGAAACCAACATGGGTTTATGGGAAAGGGAAATTCCCTTTTATCACAAACCTCCCGGGGTTTTTTGACAAGGTAACAGAAGTAAGAAAACGAGAAGAGGGGTGGGTAATTTCCCTTTTTTCCCAGGGCTGCAGGGAAAGGGCCCTTTTACACAGTTCCCCCAAGAGGTTTTTTTGCAGATTTCGGAGGATCAGGCGCACAAAAAAGGGGGGCACTGCAATGGAAAAAGGGGAAAACCTGACAAAGGGGGCAGCAACGAGTCATGGGACGTGAAGAGGGATCACAAATGGGCGCCTGTTTCGAGCGGGGTTCCCCCCAGGGGCAGTTCAAGGGCCAGTGCTTTTTTTTGGGTATATGTGAAAAGACATGATGGAAGGGAAAAGATCTGGGAAATTTCCCCTTTTTCGCAGATGACGTGAAGTTGATGAGAAAAAATTAAAAATTTGGGCGAGGATGAGGGAGGACTGCCCAAAAAGACCTGGACAGGTTGGGCATGTGGTCCCGCAAAATGGGTTCTCGAAAATTTAATTCAGCCAAAAAGCAAAGTCAAAGAAGATGGGGAGGGGGCCAAAAAAGACCTTTCAGACAGAGTTTTAGGCTAGGTGGAAAAGACTACAACATCACTTGGGAGAAAACCCGGGGTGACCAAACACCGGGGCACATACCGGAGGCACCATCAACCAAATAACCCCCTGCAGCAAACGGGGGCCTGGCAAACCTGAGGGAAAAGCCGGGTTTCCCATACCCTTTAAAAAGGAAACGTTCAAGGGGCACTGTACACTGTTGTATTTTTAGGCCCATACTGGAGTAAAGCCAAACAAAATTTGGAACCCCCAAACCCGGTCAAGCACGTCAAAGATGTTGGAGAAAGTACAATGGTTTGCAACAAGGCTGCCCCAGGCCGGGGAAATGTCGTACGAGGAAAGGAAAGGGGAAAACGGATTGACGACATTGGGGGCAGAAGGGTGGGGGAGACATGAAAAAGACATACAAGTTTTACTGTGGGGAATAGACAAGGTGGACGAGTAGGATGTTCCAGAGAGGGGCCCAAAAGGGACAAGGGGTACAACTGGAAGTCCAGGACGTTGGAAGTTTTTTCTTCATTAAGGTTGTCACAAGGGAAAACACCCTAGCAAGTGAAGTAGGGGAGGGGGAAACCCATTACATATTTTTAAGAAGGGTATGACAAAGGTCAGGAAGCAGAGAGGAGAGGATCCATAGGATCAGTAAACGGGCGGGGCCGGAGCTGAGTCTGCCCCTGCAACCACAATTAGGTGACACAATTAGGTGGTACACACACACACCACACACCACCATACACACTGCACTCCCCAAACACCCACACACACACACACACCACACCCACACCCCCACACACACAACACCACACATGCTCGGACTCGCCCCCCGAAAACCTCAACAGGTGAGTACACAAACACACCTCCTCACACAAATCACACAACACACACCCCCATACACACCACAACCCCAACACACACACACGCACACGACACACACACAACCACCACACACCCCAAACCTCACCCCCACAAAAACACACACACACACACCACACACCACACTCCACACACCCACGTGTGGTGGGTCACAAGCGCCAGGCTCGGAAAATCTTAGTGCTTTTAGGGGGCTTTGCAGCAGAACAACGTTTAGTGACAAGTCAGTGAACAACCCTACAAGTGAAAACCCAAAAAGTATTAGCAAAAAAAAAAAAATAAAGGGTGGAGAAAGCCTGAAATTATAAAACAAAATTTAAAAGTCCCGTTCGTTGAGGCCGTTGACTTTTTGCCAAACTGTTCAAATATAAAAAGTAAAAACAATGATATAGAGAAAAATCAAATAGAAAAAGAGAGGTTGGCTAACGAGAAACTGTAGTAGCCCACACCCAGCGTGAACAAGTAGCAGAAAGGGGATTATTTCTATACATACATAAACGGGGGGATCCCAAGCCCATGATGACACCTTCGGTCGCTTTTCTATCTAGGCTGGATATTGCTGCACACTAACAGACCTTTCAAGGCAGGTGAAATTGCTGACCTAGAAAATGTACAGAAAACCTTCTGGGCGCGCTTTACGGAATAAAACACCTCAATTATGGGAGCATTTGAGGTTCCTAACCCTGTTTTTCCCTGGAATGCAGGGGGGGAGGTACTGATTATTACACCCGGAAAACCTAGAGGGATAGACGAACTTGCACAAGAAAACACTCACTACGAAAGCAAAGATGGAAACGATGCAAAAAATCCCCCCCCAAAGAAAAGCAGGGGTGTCGCTACACGTTAAAGACCATACAAAAAAGTGCAGGGGGCCCCCAGACTGTTAATGCCCCCGCATACATAAGGGGGGTTACCAAACAGCCCCTGGCGTCTTCAACTGGCACTGAACAAGACCCAAAGCGGGTTTCCCGTCAGCCAGGCTGTGGCTGTACGTTGGTTTGCGTGCAGCCAGCGTAAAGCCTGGTTGACCCGGCTTGATCCCCGGAGGCCTGGTCACAGACCCCGGGCCGCGGGGGGGGTTGACCCCCGGAAAATCTCTCCAGGTAAAATCCAGGTAGTAAGCGAGAAAGGTGGCAGCATAGGCCTGAGGGTTACGCCGCCATAACATTGGGTGTCATCACAAAAAAGAAGTGTACTTACCAAAAAGTGAATGAAAATTTTAAAATAGCAGTATACAAGTGATAAGTGTGGGAAAAAGGATCAAAGGGGAAAGAGAAAAGAATAGCTGAAGATTAGAGGCCCAAGGGCGAGGTGCACGGTCATGTACAGCGAGATCGTAAGCGGGGTCCTACAGCGAGCATCGTACATAGGCATCGGTGGACATTCCCTCGAGTTGTAAAAT
>NW_026466238.1:0-13217 GCF_026875155.1 Cherax quadricarinatus
TAACCCCCATCCTGTGGGTGGAGCACCCCATACCCTTTTTGGGTGGTAGTACCTTACCCCTCCTGTGGGGGGGTAGCACCTCCCCACCTGTGGGTGGTAGTCACCTCATACCCACCGTGGGTGGGATACCTCTACCCATGTGTGGGTGGTTGCCCTAACCCTCCTGTGGGGGGGTATCACCTCATACCCTTTCCTGTGGGTGGTGTCACCCCACCCTCCCGGGGTGGTGCACCTCTACCCATCCTGTGGGGGGTGTCACCTCATAATTTGTGGGGTGGTAGTCCCTCATACCCATCGTGTGGGGGTAGAACTCTACCCATCCTGTGGGTGGTAGTCACCTATCCCTCCTGGGGTGGTATCCCCATACCCCTCGTGTGGGTGGAGTCACCTCATACCCTCCTGTGGGGTGGTGTAACCCATACCCCTCGTGTGGGGGGTTGTCACCTTACCCATCGTGTGGGGGGAGTCATAAATTACAAAGGCCAAAACGGCTCCCAAGGACTCGACCAAAATTTTTAATAACTAAACAAACTCCAAAAAAACCCGCCATAGAAAGAGGGCTTACGACGACGTTTTGGTCCGAAAAGTGTCGTAGCTCCTCTCTTCTATGTGGGTTATTTTTGTATTGTTCCCGTATCGTATTGTGCCTTTTTTTGTTTTTTTATAAAAAAACTAAAAAAAAATAATGAAACATTTACATGTTTTTTCTGGTTCAAAGTGAAGTTTTTTTATACAAACATGAAAAAAAGGAACGGATGAAAGTTACCAAAAAAAACAATACTGTGTATGCAAAGGTATGGTTTTTGTTTAAATGTTGATAGTGACTGGGGGTTAAAAACAAGGGAACGCCCCCTTTTTCCATCTATTGGAAATTGTCTGCTTTGCTTATGTGTAGTAAACACTTTTCACCTGTTCACACCTTTTTTTATGTTACTTTTAGTTCCCGCATTTACCTGGAGTTTACCCCGGAGAGGGTTCGGGGGGCCAATGCCCCCGCGGTCAGTCTGAGACCGGCCTCATGGTTTGGGTTTAAAGGGGCTCATCAACCAGGCTGTTACTGCTTAAATTTTCTAACATATTTGTGTCCGTATGATGTGTTAGATAAAAAAAAAGTTTGTGATTCGTGTATTTGTTTTGATGTTTGTCATCGTTTGGTGTTTGTTTATCTTATAACTGTGGTATGTTTGTTGAACTTAAAACCGTGTGTATGTTTGTTGATTTTATAAATGTGTTAGTTTGTTGCTTTTAACCTGGTGTTGTTTTTGTAATAACCCGTGGTTGTTTGTTAATTTCCTGGTGATGTTTGTTGTATTATAACCCGTGTGTTGTTTTTTTGAACTTATACCTGTGGATGGTTTGTTGTCTTATAAACCCGTGTTTGTTTGTTGTTTCTATAAACCCGTGTGATGTTTTTTGATTTTTTAACCCGTGTGTATGTTTTTTGTACTTATTCGGTGTGTATGTTTGTTGATACTTATAACTGTTGTATGTTTGTTGAACTTATAACCCGGGTGTATGTTTGTTTTACTTTTAAAATGTGTGTTGTTTGTTTTGATATTATAACCTGTGTGATGTTTGTTGAAAATTATAACCCTTTTTAATTTTGTTGTCCTTTTAAATGGTGTATGTTTGGATCTTTAACCCTTTAAAATTTTTTGTCTTTTTTAAAAAGTTGTATGTTTTTTTTTTATAACCCTTGGTATGTTTGTTTACTTTTTCCTTGTTAGGTTTGTTGATACTTTAACCGGGATTTTTTTGAACTTAAAAAATTTATTTTTATACTTATAAACTTTATTTTTTTAACTTTTAAACCCTTTGTATTTTTTTGATACTTATAATTTTTATTTTTTAACTTTAAAATTTTATTTTTTTTACTTTAAATTTTTGTATGTTTTTAACTTATAACCTTTTATTTTTTTATAAAATTATAATGTTTATGTTTGTTGATACTTATAACCTTTTTTATGTTTTTGTATTTAACCTTTGTTTTTGTTGAACTTAAACCTGTGTTTGTTTTTTTGATATTAAAAACCCGTGGTATGTTTGTTTATACTTATAACCGTGGTATTTTTTGTTTATATTTAAACCGTGTGTATGTTTGTTGATAAATTATAATGTGTTTGTTTGTTGATATTTTAACCTGTGTGTATTTTTTTGATCTTATAAACCCGTGTGTAGTTTGTTGATATTATAACCCGTGTGTATGTTTGTTGAATTTAACCTGGGTTTTATGTTTTTTTTGATACTTTAACCCTTTTGTAGTTTGTTTATACTTTTTAACCGTGTGTATGTTTGTTGAACTTTAACCTGTGTGTATGTTTGTTGACTTTAACCTGTGTGTTTGTTTTTTGAAACTTATAAACCTGTGTGTATGTTTTTGTACTTATAACCCGTGTGTATGTTTGTTGATACTTATAACCTGTGTGTATGTTTTTTGAACTTATAATGGTGTTGTTTTTGAACTTATAACTTTTGTTTGGGTTTTTTGTTGATATTATAACGTGTGTATGTTTTTGATACTTTAACCCCGTGTGTATGTTTGTTATACTTTAACCTGTGTGTTTTTGTTGATACTTATAAAATGTGTGTTGTTTGTTTATACTTATCCTGTGTGTATGTTTGTTGATACTTATAAACCTGTGTGTAGTTTGTTGATACTTATAAACCCTTTTTGGAAAAGTTTGTTTTACTTAACCCGTGTGTAGTTTGTTGAACTTATAACCCGTGTGTATGTTTGTTTATCTTTTTAACCTGTGTGTATGTTTGTTTATACTTTAAAACCCGGTTTATGTTTGTTTAATAACCTGTGTTAGTTTTTTGATATAACTGTGTGTAGTTTGTGAATTATAACCTGTGGTAGTTTGTTGAACTTTAACCCGTGTGTATGTTTTGTTATTTTTAAACCGTGTGTTGTTTTGTTGATCTTTAACCTGTGTGTAGTTTGTTGATACTTTATAACCCGTGTATGTTTGTTGTATTATAACCTGTGTGATGTTTGGGGTTGTCTTATAACCCCGTGTGTTTTTGTTGATACTTTTAACCTGGTGTATGTTTGTTGAAACTTAAAACCTGGTGTATGTTTGTTTATATTATAACCCCCGTGGTATGTTTGTTGTACTTATAACCTGTGTGTTTTTGTTGTAATTATAACCTTGGGGAAAGTTTGTTGTACTTTTAAACCCGTGTGTTTTTGTTGATACTTATAACCGTGGGTAGTTTGTTGATATTATAATGTTGTATGTTTGTTGTATTTTAACCTGTGTGTTGGGTTTTTGAAATTTTTAAAATGTGTGTATGTTTTTTGAATTTTAACCTGTGTTATGTTTGTTGATCTTTTTAATGGGGAAAGGTTTGTTGATATAACCGTGTGTAGTTTGTTGTACTTATAACCTGTGTGTTTTTTGTTGATACTTTTAAAATGTGTGTATGTTTGTTGAACTTTTTAACCTTGTGTATGTTTTTTGATATTTAACCTGGTGATGTTTGTTGATACTTATAACCTGTGTGTATGTTTTTTGATTTTAACCGTGTGTATGTTTTTAACTTTAACCCTTTTTATGTTTGTTGATTTTAACCTGTTGTTGTTTGTTGATACTTATAACCTGTGGTATGTTTGTTGATACTTTTTAACCCGTGTGTATGTTTGTTTATACTTATAACCTGTGTGTTGTTTGTTGAATTATCCTGTGTGTAGTTTTTGATCTTATAACCCGTGTGTATTTTGTTTATATTATAACCTGTGTGTATGTTTGTTGATCTTAACCTTGTGTATGTTTGGTTGATACTTATAACCTGTGTGTATGTTTTTTTGATACTTAAAACCTGGTGTATGTTTTTTGAAATTTTAACCTGTGTGTAGTTTGGTTGTATTATAACCCGTTGTTTGTTTGTTGAACTTATAACCTGTGTTATGTTTGTTGATACTTATAACTGTGTGTAGTTTGTTATATTATAACTGTTGTATTTTTGTTGATACTTATAACCGTTGTAGTTTGTTGATACTTTAACCCTTTTGTATGTTTTTTGAACTTATAAACCTGGTGTATTTGTTGAAATTATAACCCGGTGTATGTTTGTTGTACTAAACCTGTGTGTTTGTTTTGTTGATACTTTTAACCCGTGTTATTTTGTTGATACTTAAACCCGTGTGTATGTTTGTTGATACTTTAAATGTGTGTATGTTTGTTGATATTTAACCTTGTGTATGTTTGTTGATACTTAAAAACCTGTGTGTATGTTGTTGATACTTATAACCCGGGGGTATGTTTGTTTTACTTTTAACCTGGTGTATGTTTGTTGATACTTTTAAACCCGGTGTATGTTTGTTTTACTTTAACCTGTGTGTAGTTTTTTGATACTTATAACGTGGTTGTTTTTGTTTTATAACCTGTGTGTTGTTTGTTGATATAACCTGTGTGTATGTTTGTTGAATATAACCTGGTTATGTTTGTTGATAATTATAACTGTGTGTTGGTTTTTTGTACTTATAAATGTGGTTTTTGTTTGTTGATACTTATAACCTGTGTGTATGTTTGTTGATACTTATAACCTGTGTGTATGTTTGTTGATACTTATAACCTGTGTGTATGTTTGTTGATACTTATAACCTGTGTGTATGTTTGTTGATACTTATAACTGTGTTTTATGTTGTTGATACTTATAACCGTGGTATGTTTGTTGATATAAAACCCCGTGTGTATGGGTTTTTTGATACTTAAACCCTTTTGTATGTTTTTGATATTTAACCTGTGTGTTGTTTGTTGATATTTAACCTGTGTGTTTTTTGTTGATATTTTAAAACCGTGTGTATGTTTGTTGATACTTTTAACCTGTGTGTTTTTTTTTTGATACTTATAACCTGTGTGTTGTTTTTTATTTATAACCCTTTTTTTTGTTTGTTGAATTTTAACCTGTGTGTATGTTTGTTGTATTTTCCTGGTGAGTTTGTTTACTTATAAAACCCGGTGTATTTTTTTGATACTTATAACCTGTTTTTATGTTGTTATACTTATAACTGGTGTAGTTTGTTGTATTTAACCGTGTGTTGTTTTTTTGTATTTTAACCTGTGTGGAGTTTGTGTACTTATAAATGTGTGTATGTTTTTTTGTTTAAACGGTGTATGTTTGTTTTATACTTTAACCTGTGGATTTTGTTGAATTATAACCTGTGTGTATGTTTGTTTTATTATTTAAACCTGGTGTATTTTGTGATATTATAACCGTGTGTATGTTTGTTGAACTTTAACCTGTGTGTATGTTTGTTTATCTTTAACCTGTTGTAGTTTTTGATCTTATTAACCGTGTGTATGTTTGTTGATACTATCCTGGTGTTGTTGTTGATATATAACCCCGTGGTTGTTTGTTGTACTTTTTTAATGTGTGTATGTTTGTTGATTTTTTAACTGTGTGTATGTTTGTTGTACTTTAACCGTGTGTATGTTTGTTGATACTTATAACCTGTGTGTTGTTTTTTGATATTAAACTGTGTGTATGTTTTTTGATACTTTAACCTGTGTGTATGTTGTTGATACTTTTTAAACCCGTGTGGGTTTTTGTTGATACTTATAACCGTGTGTTGTTTGTGAACTTTTAACCTTTTGTAGTTTGTTTACTTTAAACCCGTGGGTTGTTTTTTGATTTTAAAAACCCGTGTGTTGTTTGTTGAACTTTAAACTGTGGTATGTTTGTTTTATACTTTAACGTGTGTAGTTTGTTGATACTTATAACCTGTGTGTATGTTTGTTGATACTTATAACCTGTGTGTATGTTTGTTGATACTTATAACCTGTGTGTATGTTTGTTGATACTTATAACCTGTGTGTATGTTTGTTGATACTTATAACCTGTGGTATGTTTTTTGATTTTATAACCTGTGTGTAGTTTTTTGATTTTAAAAACCGTGTTATGTTTTTTTTTCTTATAACCTGTTGTTGTTTGTTGATACTTTAACCTTGTGTATGTTTGTTGATACTTTAACCTGTGTGTATTTTGTGATATTTTTAAACCCGTGTGTATGTTTGTTTTTACTTATAAAATGTGTGTATGTTTGTTGTTTCTTATAACTGTGTGTATGTTTTTTGATCTTTTAACTGTGTTATGTTTGTTGATCTTATAACCTGTGTGAGTTTGTTGAATTATTAAACCCGTGTGTTGTTTTTTATATTACCTGTGTGTATGTTTGTTGATTTTAACCCGGGTATGTTTTTGATACTTATAACCTGTGTGTATGTTTTTGAATTTTTAACCGTGTGTTTTTTGTTATACTTATAACCTGTGGTGTAGTTTGTTGTATTTAACCGTGTGATTTTTTTTTGATAATTATAAACCCGTGTGTATGTTTTTTTGTATTATAACCCCGTGGTTTTTTGTTGATACTTTTTAACCTGGTGTATGTTTGTTGTACTTATCCTGTGGTATGTTTTTTTGAAACTTATAACCCGTGTGTATTTGTTTACTTATAACCTGTGTGTATGTTTTTGTCTTATAACCTGTGTGTATTTTGTTGATACTTTAACCTTTTGTATGTTTTTGATACTTATAACCTTGTGTTTGTTTGTTTTATATTTAATGTGGTAGTTTGTATACTTATAAGTGTGTAAGTTTTTTGATACTTATAACTGTGTGTGTTTTGTTTGAAATTTTACCTGGTGTATGTTTGTTGATATATCCCGTGTGTATGTTTGTTGAACTTATAACCCGTGTGATGTTTTTTGATATTAAACCTGTGTGTATGTTTTTTGAACTTATAACCTGTGTGTATGTTTTTGATATTATAAAATGTGTTATGTTTGTTATACTTTTTAACCTGTTGTATGTTTTTTGATACTTAAACCCGTGTGTATTTTGTTGTACTTTAACCCGTGGTATGTTTGTTGAATTAAACCCGTGTGTATGTTTGTTGAACTTATAACCCGTGTTATGTTTGTTTATACTTTTAACCTGTGTGAAAATTTGTTGATATTTTAAACCCCGTGTGTATGTTTGTTATATAACCGGTGTATTTTGTTTATATAACCCTTTTGTTGTTTTGTTGTACTTATAACCGTGTGTATGTTTTTTGATACTTATTAAAACCGTGTGTATGTTTTTGATATTTTAACCTGTGGATGTTTGTTGAACTTATAACCCGGGGTTGTTTTTGTACTATAACCGTGTGTTGTTTGTTGTACTTATAACCCGTGTGTTTTGTTTGTTGATACTTATAAAACCTTTTGTGTATGTTTTTTGATACTTATAACCTGTGTGTATGTTTGTTGAAAATTTTAACCCGTGTGTATGTTTGTTTTATACATAACCGTGTGTATGTTTTTTTGATACTTAACCTGTGGTATGTTTGTTGAACTTTATAACCGTGTGTATGTTTGTTGATATTTAACTTTTTGTATTTTGTTGATACTTATAACCTGTGTTATGTTTGTTGAACTTATAATGTGTGTATGTTTTTTGTATTAAACCTGTGTTTGTTTGTTTTTATTAAACCGTGTGTAAGTTTTTTTGATTTAACCTGTGTGTATGTTTTTTGTACTTATACCTGTGTGTTGTTTTTTTTATCTTTTAACCTGTGTGTATGTTTGTTTAACTTTAACCTGTGGTATGTTTTTTTTGTATAACCGGTGTATTTTGTTGTACTTTAACCCGTGTGTATGTTTGTTGATATTATAACCTGTGTGTTGTTTGTGATACTTAAAACCCGTGTGTATGTTTGTTGATATTATAAACCCGGTGTAAAGTTTGTTGAACTTTAAACCTGTGTGTATGTTTGTTGATATAACCGGTGTAGTTTGTTATATACCTTGGTATGTTTGTTTATTTAAACTTGTGTTGTTTTTTGTATTTAACCTGTGTGTTTGTTTTGATACTTTAACCTGTGGTAGGGTTTTTTGATACTTTAACCTGTGTGTATGTTTGTTTATCTTTTAACCTGTTGTTGTTTTTGTACTTATAACCTGTGTGTATGTTTGTTGATACTTATAACCTGTGTGTATGTTTGTTGATACTTATAACCTGTGTGTATGTTTGTTGATACTTATAACCTGTGTGTATGTTTGTTGATACTTATAACCTGTGTGTATGTTTGTTGATATTTTAAAACCTGTGTGTTGTTTGTTGAATACTTATAATCTGTGTGTAAGTTTGTTGAACTTAAACCTGTGTGTATGTTTGTTGTACTTAAACCCGGTGTATGTTTGTTGATACTTATAACCCGTGTGTATTTGTTGAAACTTTTTAAACCCGTGTGTATGTTTTTTATATTTTAAACCTTGTGTTGTTTGTTGATTTTAACCTGTGTGTTGTTTTTTTTGATACTTATAACCTGTGTGTATGTTTGTTGATACTTATAACCTGTGTGTATGTTTGTTGATACTTATAACCTGTGTGTATGTTTGTTGATACTTATAACCTGTGTGTATTTTGTTGTACTTATAACCGTGTGTATTTTGTTTATTATAACCCTTGTGTATTTTGTTGATATAACCTGTGTGTATGTTTGTTGATACTTATAACCTGTGTGTATGTTTGTTGATACTTATAACCTGTGTGTATGTTTGTTGATACTTATAACCTGTGTGTATGTTTGTTGATACTTATAACCTGTGTGTTGTTGTGGGGACTTATAACCCGTTGTTGTTTGTTGATATAACCCGTGTGTAGTTTGTTGATAAACCTGTGTGATGTTTGTTGAACTTTTAACCTGTGGTTGTTTGTTGAAACTTATAACCTGTGTGTTGTTTGTTGATACTTAAACCCCGTTGTATGTTTGTTGATACTTTTTAACCTGTGTGTTTGTTTGTTTTACTTATAACCTGTGTGTATGTTTGTTGAATTAAACCCGTGTGTTGTTTGTTTTTATACTTTAACCTGTGTGTATTTTGTTTTTACTTATAACTGTGTGTATGTTTTTTTATACTTAAACCTGTGTGTTGTTTGTTGAACTTATAACCTGTGTGTATGTTTTTTTGAATTTTAACCTGTGTGTATGTTTGTTTTATCTTTTTAACTGGTTAGTTTGTTGTACTTATAACCCGTGTGTATGTTTTTTTGTACTTTAACCTGTGTGTTGGGTTTTTTGATATTATAACCTGTGTGTAGTTTGTTGTACTTTTAAAACCCGTGTGTATGTTTGTTGATTTAACCCCTTTTGTATGTTTGTTTTATTAAACCTGTTGTATGTTTGTTGTACTTTTAACCGTGTGTAGTTTGTTGAACTTATAACCCGTGTGTATGTTTTTTGTATTATAACCTTGTGTATGTTTTTTGATAATTTTAACCTTGTGTATTTTTTTGATATTATAACCTGTGTGTATGTTTTTTGATACTTTAACCTGTGGTATGTTTGTTGATACTTTAAACCCGTGTGTTTGTTTTTGAACTTATAACCTGTGTGTATGTTTGTTGTACTTTAACCTGTGTGTATGTTGTTTAACTTATAAACCCGGGTGTTGTTTGTTGTATTTTTAACCCGTGTGTATGTTTGTTGAACTTATAACCGTTGTAGTTTTTTGATACTTATAACCTGTGTGTATGTTTGTTGATACTTATAACCTGTGTGTATGTTTGTTGATACTTATAACCTGTGTGTATGTTTGTTGATACTTATAACCTGTGTGTATGTTTGTTGATACTTATAACGTGTGTATTTTTTTGATACTTATAACCTGTGGTATGGTTTTTTACTATTGTTGTTGTTTTGTTATTTTTTTAAACCTTGATGTTTTTGAAATTTAATTTGGGGTAATTGTTACCAACTGGGAATTTTTTGGGGAATTTTAAAACTGGGTTTGTTTGGGGCAACTTTTTTAAGTGGGAATTTTCAAGTGGGAACTTTTACCGTGGGAATTGTTCACCAGTGGGCCCTTTTTAACTAAAAATTGTTAATGGAAATTTTACCTGGGAATTGTTCAACCCTGGGATTGTTAAAGTGGGAATTTTTTCACCGCTGGGAAATTGTTACCAGGGTAATTTTTTTACCCTAACTTGTTAGTTTGGAAATTTTACCCTGGGAAATTGTTCACAGCTGGGAACTTGTTCCCGCTGGGCAATTGTTAAGTGGCAAATTGTTTACCAGGGGGAAATTGTTCACCAGTGGGAACTTTTTCACCACTGGGCAAAATTGGTTCACCCCTGGGAACTTGTTTTACCAGTGGGCAACTTGTTCCCCTGGGTAACTTGTTCCCGTGGGCAAAATTTTTCCCATGGGAACTTTTTCTTTTTAACCTCTAAATTTTTTCACCGCTAACTCATTTTCCATTTAAAATTATTAAACATTACTTGGACTGGAAAAATATTTGTGGAAAAATGTTTTTGGGGGGAGGGGGGGGAGGAAGGAAAAAACGAAATTTTTACACTACCGTTCCCTATTTTTTTCCTCTGTGTTTTAAATTTTTATTTTTATGTATTGATTTGAACAAATGGTTCAAGGCAATTTTACGTGATTTTCCTGCAATGTATTTTTTGGATAATTTTTGGGGATTTTTCCCTTGAATTTTTAAATTTATAATGTTTACCCCCGTAAACGATGTTTTTAATATAAAAATTTTAAAATTCATAAGGAAAAAAATTTAGAAAAGTTGTTTGAAATATCAAGAAAATAATTAAAAATCTTTTAAAGTTGTAGAAATTTTTTACAATCCAAAAAGGGAAACCAACCTTTTCAACTAAAAATGTTGGTTCTCCCTTTCCCAAAAAAAATTTGGGTTTGATTGCCTTTTCCTTTTTAAAGATTTTTAATATCAAAGTTGTATTTAAAAATCTTGTTACAGTAAAAAAAAAACTTTGAAAAGTTTTTCCCCCAAATGCTGACGGAGTGTCTATAAGTTTCCCTTGAAAAAAATTTGCGATAAAGTTTATTCGGTCAAATGGAAAAAATTTCCGAATAAGATTAAAAAAACATAAAATAAAACTTAGAATGGACAAGTTTCCCAAGCTCTATTTTTCTTGTAAATTTTTAACCACCCAATTGTTTTTAAAAAATTTGAAAAATAGTATAAGCAAGTCCATGGCGACGGGGAATTAATTAAATCTTGTTTCATAAAAAGCATTTTTGACAAAAATTGAATACCCCTTTTGGTTTTTTAAAAATTAGACCCTTTTTTAATTAATAAAATTTTGGAAAGAATTTAATAAAACATTGGACAAATAAATTTTAAAGTGTTAATTCTTGGTAGAAAAAGGGTTGTTGGGGTTTTGTGTGAGGGACCTGCCGATTTGGGCACCGGGCCCGGCGCAGTGTTCCCTTTCTTATAAGTGCGCGTCAGTGTTGCTTTGTTGTGGGATGTGATAGTGAGGTGGGGGTTTAGACCCTTTATAGCCTTTTTTTGATGCATTACTTTCATAAGACCGTTCGAAGATTGCTCTCAGAGCATTACTCTAACAGAGTAAAGAAACAACCAGCGAGTGGCCAACCAAAGAGTCGCCAAACTAGCACTTTCAGCTGTCGTTTTTGGGGGGCCTGAAGTCAAATGTAATGCGATTTTACGCTCAAAGGGCCTTTGTTGTGTCGTACGACCACAGAGGTGAAAACTCTTACCACCACTGCTACTACCACCTACGGACCAGGGATTCTTGTCTTACTTCCCAGCACTGGGGCCAAAGGGGAACTGTGTTCCCAACGACCGACAACCTTATCCTGTCAGGCACTGAAAAATCAAGTCTCTATCGAAGCAAAGAACCCTTGGGCCCAAGGTGGACTTCATTACTAAAAAACCCAATGCTTCATCCAGCTGAAAGTCACCTTCAGTGACGTCAACATGGCAGCCCGAGCTCTCGCTGAGGGCCTGGCTATTCACTACTTACATAACCCAGCCTTCATCGAAGCAGAGAAATTCCAACATATCTCACAGTGCTATAATTGTTACTCATACTTACACACCACAATTGATTGTCTCCCAAGGACAAGAAGTTCTGCTCCACCTGTGGCCGTGAGGGTCATGACTTCAAGAATTTGCACTACTGCTTCACCACCTAAATGCTTGAACTGCAAGAATGACCACCATACTCTTGCTGCCAGGTGCCCTCCCAGAAGGACATACTCAAGAAAACAACAACAAAAAAAAACCCAACCCACAAGCAACCACATATTCTGCTATCGCCAAGCTTCAAGCAGACACTCCCAAGATACTACATGCCACGCAAGCTGCTCCCACCACTTCCCTGCCAGCACCTACTGCCGACTCCACCAAGATTCTTTGTTGCATTATGTATGCTCATGTACAAATGCAGCTGAGCCTGGTTCCTTCAAAACACCACCTTCAATGAACTTTTCAAACTAATAATATGCCCGGCCTCACATTCCTGCAAACACCACCTTCCACTGAGATCTAAAAAACTACTGCAAATATTACCAGCATCACCGCTGCGCCACCGGGTGTCACAACCTCCCTAGACACAGAGAGGACCAATCAGAGACCTCTGGAAAGTCGGCAAAACCCACCAATGAGAGGGCCACTACCCCTTTCATCCACTGCTAGAGCAACTGACCAGTCGGAAATCTCGCCTTCACCAGTTCAGCCACCAGCCAAGAAAGCAAAAAAACAAGACACTGCGGATTTCACCTCACGGTGCCCCTGTCACTGACCACTGCTGCACCACAACGGGTCCGATATCTGAAGGGTGTATACTTCTACACAACCAAGGAGTATAAAACACAATGCTGTCTTCAGAAATCCATCATCACCCAGGACGGAACAGTCAAGTATACTACGACCAAAAGCTACATACACCACTGAAGACATGACCAGATACTCACTGCCAACACCCCAAAACCTTGTGGAAGTCAAGTACACCCTCAAGAGGAAAAATTTAGGATGCTTCAGAATAGGGACCCTTTAAGACGGTACCCTCGTCTAGCACGACTATCCATGACCATTCACCCAGCACTTTTTCTGTCCGCTAAAGCTGGGGTGTTTGGGTCCAATCAACCCTGTAAATGCTGCCTCTGCCCGACGGGGCTTCTCTTTGGGGAATTTAGCGCAAGATAGAAGAAGACGACATCCTCCAACCGGAGGGCCAAGAAAGAAGAAAGTGATTATCGTCACCCCCCCCGGGGGGCCACTGCCGGGTCACCATCTGGAGAAGACCTGGGCCAGAAGGACTGCGAATCAACATGAATGAAAATGAACACCAACACACGACATCCACACAGGGGAGCACAGCGTAGCACGATCGACACCATGCATTGCCCTTCTAGGGGATGGTTGGTTGGGCCCCGTTTTTTTCCT
>NW_026466239.1:0-11866 GCF_026875155.1 Cherax quadricarinatus
TCCCCTCTCTGCTGTCACACCAGGAAGCTGTCTTGCCCTCTCTGCTGTCACACCAGGAAGCTGTCTTTCCCTTCTGCTTCACACCCGGGAATGTCTTCCCCTCCTGCTGTCACCCAGGGAAACTGTCTTTCCCCTCTTGCTGTCACACCAGGAAAACTGTCTTTTCCCTCTCTGCTGTCACACCAGGAAGCTGTCTTGCCCATCTCTGCTGTCACACCAGGAAGCTGTCTTTCCCCTCTCTGCTGTCACACCAGGAAGCAGCCTTGCCCCTCTCTGCTGTTTCACCTGGAGGCTGTCTTGCCTTTTTCTGCTGTCACACCAGGAGTCTGTCTTGGCCCCTTTCTGCTGTTTCACCAGGAGGCCTGTCTTGCCCCTTTCTGCTGTCACAGCTGGAGGCTGTCTTGGCCCCTCTCTGCTGTTTCACCAGGAGGCCTGTCTTTCCCCTTTCTGCTGTCACAGCTGGAGGCTGTCTTGGCCCCTCTCTTGTGTCACACCAGGAGACTGTCTTGCCCTTTTCTGCTGTCACACCAGGAGGCTGTCTTGGCCCTTCTCTGCTGTCACACCAGGAGGCTGTCTCGGCCCTTCTCTGCTGTCACACCAGGAGGCTGTCTTGGCCCTTCTCTGCTGTCACACCAGGAGGCTGTCTTGCCACTCTCTGCTGTCACACCATTAGGCTGTCCTGCCCCTCTCTGCTGTCACACCAGGAGGCTGTCTTGCCCTTTTCTGCTGCCACACCAGGAGGCTGTCTTGCCCCTCTCCGCTGTCACACCAGGAGGCTGTCTTGCCCCTCTCTGCTGCCACACCAGGAGGCTGTCTTGCCCCTCTCTGCTGTCACACCAGGAGGCTGTCTTCCCCCCTCTCTGTTGTCCCCACCAGGAGGCTGTCTTGGGCCCCTCTCTGCTGTCACACCAGGGGGCTCTCCTGCCCCTCTCTGCTGTCACATCAGAATGCTGTATTGCCCCTCTCTGCTGTCACACCAGGAGACTGTCTTGCCCCTCTCTGCTGTCACACCAGGAGGCTTTCTTGCCTCTTTCTGCTGTCACACTAGGAGGCTGTCTTGCCCCTCTCTGTTGTCACACCAGGAGGCTGTCTTGCCCCTCTCTCCTGTCACACCAGGAGGCTGTCTTTCCCCTCTCTGCTGTCACACCAGGAGGCTGTCTTGCCCCTCTCTGCTGTCACACCAGGAGGCTGTCTTGCCCCTCTCTGCTGTCACACCAGGAGGCTGTCTTGCCCCTCTCTGCTGCCACTCCAGGAGACTGTCTTGCCCGTCTCTGCTGTCACACCAGGAGGCTGTCTTGTCCCTCTCTGCTGTCACACCAGGAGAGACTGTCTTGCCCCTCTCTGCTGTCACACCAGAAGGCTGTCTTGCCCCCCTCTGCTGACACACCAGGAGGCTGTCTTGCCCCTCTCTCCCTGTAAACACTAGGAGGCTTCTTGCCCCTCTGCGTCACACCAGGAGGCTGTCTTGCCCCTCTCTGCTGTCACACCAGGAGGCTGTCTTGCCCCCCTCTGCTGACACAACAGGAAGCTGTCTTGCCCCTCTCTGCTGTCACACCAGGAGGCTGTCTTGCCCCTCTCTGCTGTCACACCAGGAGGCTGTCTTGCCCCTCTCTGCTGTCACACCAGGAGACTGTTTCTTTCCCCCTCTGCTGACACACCAGGAGGCTGTCTTGTCCCCTCTCTGTTGACACACCAGGAGGCTGTCTTGCCCCTCTCTGCTTTCACACCAGGAGGCTCTCTTGCCCCTCTCTGCTATCACACCAGGAGGCTGTCTTTCCCCTTTCTGCTGTCACAACTGGAGGCTGTCTTGCCCCTGTCTGCCTTTTCACCAGGAGGCTGTCTTGCTCCTTTCTGCTGTCACACCAGGAGGCTGTCTTGGCCCCTCTCTTGTGTCACACCAGAAGGCTGTCTTGCCCTTTTCTGCTGTCACACTAGGAGGCTGTCTTGCCCTTGTCTGCTGTCACATCAGGAGGCTGTCTTGCCCCTCTCTGCTGTCACATCAGGAGGCTGTCTTGCCCCTCTCTGCTGTCACAGCAGGAGGCTGTCTTGCCTTACTGCTATGCAGAAGGCCAACATTGTCAGGGTACCACACTTGGATCCACTTCGAGGACAGCGTGAAACAAGCTTTTATGCCACAAGACGGGCAGAAAGCAGCAACTTCCCTCTGGCTGTACCCTTCTCCAGAACATCACTCCTCTGAGATCATACATACCCAGGATGACTCGAGTATGGAACACATTCGTACAGCATAATGATGTCAACGAGATAAAGTCAGTTGATCAAATGAAAATGCTAGCCCACAGATGGCTCCAACTTCATCCTGTTCCCTACTTGTACGTCTCTTAACAATAAAAATGCTTTCAAATGAGCTGATGTAGGTAACAGCTCTTAGCTTGCCAATAAAGTTAGGAATCCTTAACCTGTAAATAGCTTGTCAATAAAGCTAGGGATCCTTAACCTTGTCAAACCCTGTGTCAAAGAGAGAGAGAGAGAGAGAGAGAGAGAGAGAGAGAGAGAGATATGAACGAGGGTTGTTTTTTGATTCAGGTTGTCAATATAGTCTAGCAGGAACATGATGTCAACATGACTCGACATGACTCAACTTGACACATAGCATGCAACTGCCACAGCACAACGCTGCACGTAACAGCACATTGCAAACCTACGTTCCTCAACACTACACAACACAGCACTACCAATAGCACAAAACACTAAAACAACACTACGCAACCAATACTACACAACACAACACAACACTATGCAACACAATACTACACAACACAACACTACACAACACTAAAGCAACACAATACTACACAACACAACACTACACAACACTACGCAACACAATACTACACAACACAACACTACACAACACTACGCAACACAAAACTACAAAAACACAACACAAACACAAAAACAATACTACACAACACAATGCTACACAACACAACACAAAACAACACAGCACTACGCAACACAATACTCCACAACACAACACAACACAACACTATGCAACACAAAACAACACAACACAACACAACACTACGCAACACAACACTCCATAAAAACTACACAATACTCCCAACCACCACAACACAACGCTACACAACACTATGCAACACAAAGCAACACAACACTCCATAACACTACACAACACTCCACAACACTAAAACAACACTCCAGAACACTACGCAACACAACACAACACTCCATAACACTAACACAACACAACACTACACAAACTCCAGAACACTACGCAACACAGCACAACACTACACAACACTCCAAACACTACGCAACACCAACACAACACTCCATAACACTACACAACACAACACTACACAACACTAAACAAGCTCCACAACACAACACTACACAATGCTCCACAACACTACACAATGCTCCACAACACTACACAACACAAAAACTACATATTACAACCCAGGATTCCAAAAGGCCTGTTATCCCCGGGTTGTAATGGGAGCAAAATAAACACAGCAGAAAAGTTAGACTTTATTATCCTTCAAACCCAAATTTTGAAAAGCAATATGTACACTATGTACAGTGATAAGTATAGTGCACTCCACGGTAAGCAAGGCAGAAAAAAAGCCACAAGATAGCAGACCGTGCTTCAACCAGCTCTAGAATGGGAATGACAAGGGCAGACAGGAGAGCGGTACCACATAACCTCTGCGATTGCCAAAACCATCTTCTTATTGGCTAGAACCTGGTCACTAGTTGAACGACGGGGCCCCATCATCAACTCTTAGCAACCTGGTTCGCTGGTTGGGGGAGATAGCCTGTAAATGAGGGTGTGTACATGCGCCGAACAAAGGTTACGTACTCTTTGCATGCCACACCCCCACCCCGAGAAGGCTCAGGATTAGGCCGCCACCTCCCAGTGGTAACCGTGCCGCCATGGCACAAAATAATGGGACCGCCTTTCCTCTCCACCATCCAACTCTTAGATAGAGCTCAGCTTTTTCTCGTGACCAAAAGCCAGACAGGCTAGCATAGGTCCAAGATACAGGCGGACTGTAGCCCGCATCCCCTCACTAAAAAAAAAAAAACCCACACCAGGGGATAAAAAAAAGAGCGTGAAAAGGGGTTACCACAAATAATATAACATCCTAACCTAAATAAATAAAAATATTAGACTTTAGATAAAGAGTCCGCCAACACATTTTCTTTGCCGCTTTTTTGTGTTGTGGTTCTTCCCAGTGAGCCTGTTGGAGATATACTAGAGGATTGTGGTCATGTAGACTGTGACCACCTGCGATGTCTGGCCCACATAAACATCGAAATGCTCCAAAGCCATTACCAGCGCGAGGGCTTCTTTTTCAATGGTAGAGTAAGCCCTCTGATGTGGCTGGAACTTGGCTGAAAAGTATGCTACAGGCTGCAACTCCTCTTCTCGTTCTGTAATAGTACTGCCCCAACCCCAGACTCACAAGCATCAACCTGTAATGAAAAAGGTTTGGAGAAGTCTGGAGACAAGAGAATGGGTGCAGTACACAATAATCTTTTTGCTTTGTAAAAGCAGTTTGACAACCCTGGGTCCAATTAAAGGGAACTTTGTGACTTGTAAGAGGGAGACTACAATATCTGAGAAATTCTTACAGAATCTTCTGTAAAATCCTATCATGCCTAGGAAACGTTGAAGAGATTTCATATCATAGGCAACTGGATAATCTTTAATAGAAAAACTTTAGCAAGTTTAGGTGCAACTTTACCACTACCTACTTCATGGCCTAGAAAAGTGATAGTGGCCTGGCCAAAGGAAGATTTAGATAAATTAACTGTTAAATGGGAACTCTTAAAGGTCTCAAAAAGAGCCTTAAGTCTAAGTAGGTGTTGATCCCAAGCATCAGACACCACAACAATATCATCTAGGTACGCTGCCGTGCCTTCAAGTCCTTTAATAGCCTGATGGATAAGTTTCTGGAATGAAGAGGGGGAATTTTTCATTTCGAAGGGGGTAACTGTATTGATAATGACCTCCTGGAATTACGAAGGCAGAGATTTCCTTCGCCTTATCCGTCAAAGGTACCTGATAGTAGCCTTTAAGGAGATCTAACTTGGACACAAAAGTAGCCTTACCCACAAAGTCAATTACGTCATCCAGACGAGGAAGAGGGTAAGCATCTGTAATTGTGACCTCGTTCACCTTACGGTAGTCTGTACACATACGAAACCCTCCATCAGCCTTCTCCACAAGGATGCACGGTGAAGCCCATGGACTAGATGACTCCTCCACTAAACCATGCTTTAACAAAAATTCTACTTCCTGCTGAAGTAGCCTCTGCTTTTCGGGAATAGCTCTGTAGGGGGAGAGTTTAATTGGTTTAGAGTTTCCCACATCTACATCATGATAACCTAACGTACATTTTTTTCGGCACATCCGAAAAAATATTAGGATATGACTGTAGAAGCTCAGTTAAATTTGTTGCTTGGGTTTCAGATAGTCCCTCCATTAAAGGGCTAGGATCCTTGAGGACAGAATTTGAAAGTTTAATATTAATTTCAGAGATAGAGTGCAAAGAGTCAGAGTCGTCCTCAGAGGTAGAGGACAGAGTCATTACTGGGACTTTATCTGGTGTATGAAAAACCTTTATTTGATTAATGTGGTAAGTTTTAGTTTTTGAGGTCTTATCAATGGGAGCTACCACATAATTTACATCAGATAATCTACTTACAATCTGCATAGGTCCCGTAAATCTAGCTTTCAAGGTGTGGCCAGGTATAGGTTCCTGCACCAACACCTTGTCTCCTGGATGGAAGGAGCGGAATTGTGCATTTCTGTCATACCTCTGTTTCATCTTACTTTGAGCTGTCTTTAGGTTAGCCTTGGCTAACTGACGTGCCACCTGCAACCTTGAAGACGGGTTGTAGAGTGTTGAGCTAACGTCTTCTCCCATCCATCCTTCTTTGAGCACCCGAAGAGGACCTCGTACATTGTGCCCAAAGATCAGCTCAAACGGACTATACCCTGTAGACTCTTGCACCGTCTCTCGTACTGAGAACAGCAACAAAGGTAGTGATTCATCCCAGTCTGTAGGAAAGTGCATGCAAAAACTTCTCATCATGGTTTTTAATGTCTGATGGAATCTTTCCAAGGCGCCTTGGGACTGAGGATGATAGGCAGTGGATAAGTTGTGGATTATCCCTAACCTAGTTAATACTTCCCTAAATGCTTTGGCAGTGAAGTTAGTACCTTGATCACTTTGAATAGTTTTAGGAATGCCAAAACAATAAATGAATTTAGTTAAAGCTTTGAGAATAGCTTTAGTATTAATACTGCGCATGGGAATTGCTTCAGGGTATCTGGTTACTTTATCCATAATCGTAAATAAATATTGATTTCCCGACTTTGACCTAGGTAGTGGACCTACACAATCTATAATTAAATCTGCAAAAGGTTCTCCATAAGCAGGTATAGGTTGGAGAGGTGCAGGTTTAATGGAATGTCCAGGTTTCCCTACTTGCTGACATTCTCGGCAACACCTAATATGATTCTTCACATCTTTCTTTAATTTTGGCCAATAAAATTCTTTTGTGATTCTATACAAGGTTTTTGTAATTCCTAAGTGACCTCCTAATGAAGTATTATGAGCTATATTTAATATTTGAGGTCTAAACTTTGTTGGAACCACTAACCTGTCTGACAGTTGCCGGCCCTCTATCTCCTTACCAGTTTCGGTGCAGATCAAATAATCTTCTTTAACTTCATATTTGACCGGATGACCCAAAGAGGATTTACCCATGGCTGCCTCAAAAGCGAATTTTAAAGAAGGGTCCTTTCGTTGTTCCTCCCGGAAGGACAGTCCCTCGGGCATGGAAACAGAGACATCTGGCAATCCTGCAACCTGGGAATAGGAAGGCTTGATCGGGGTCTGTTCACTTGATTTACGAGGCTCTGGCCGGTGTGCCTCATAAAACAACGTGGCTATTCCGAGATCGGAGTCGTCCAAGGATAGGTCAACATTTTCTCCAGACAACCCTTGGGATGTTGCCCGAGTTATGGCCAACACCGGAGAAGAATTAATCATTATAGGTTCAGGACACGAACTAACAGTAGTAATGTTATTACCCAGTAATAACATGGCATCTTTCATGGGAAATCCTTTTGAGACACCTACAGTCAAGTACCCAGTGTAATATTTGCACTGTACATAAATTTTATGCAAAGGAACAGAATGTATAGCTCCTCCAAATGCTTCCAATAAAACAGAGGAATTCAAGGAAATGTTCTCTGAAAGGGGTAATATTCCTTCTCTTACAAGTGAGCAATATGCTCCAGTAACTCTAAAGGTCTTTACTTCAGTTGTTTCTGAGTTTTCCTGAAGGGAAATAAGACTCGTGCAATAATAAGGGGCCATACCTTTTTGTACTTCTCTAGGGGACATGTTACTAGGGATATTAGAGATTTTCCCAATGGGTTGGAGTTTATGGGGGCAGTTGGGACGAATGTGACCTACTTTGTTGCAGAGGAAGCAGACGACAGGCTTGCCCTTTACTCCCTGCTGACGTTGCAAATGGTGTCGTTCTGGCTGGTGTCTCTCTGGATACTGTTGTCGAGATGCACCATGAGTAGTTTGCCTCTCCGCAGGTGGACCATATGTTGAGAAGCGTGGCTCACCAGGTGACTTAGTTGGCTGACGTAGACGTTCTCCCTCCGGCTGGCACTTCATTCTCCAAGGTTGACGATCTCTGCTCATGCCAGGCTGTTGAAAAGAGAGACGGGACCGCTCGGACAAGGAGCGGTTAGTTTCGAAGGTATCAGCCAACCTGGCTGCCTCCAATGCAGTGGTTAAGTCACGATCCTGCAGAAAGACTAACCTCTGGTCCCACAGACTCCAGCAGGTTATCAATCAGAATAAGCTGTACCAGCTCCTCAAAGGTAAAGACACCACTTGCTTTATACCAGCTGGTAAAAGCTTTGGTTTGCTGTCTCACAAAGTCCACTAGGGATTGACCAAGCTGCCGCCTGCTTAATTTAAAAAGCTTGCGGTATTTGGCTGGGATACATGTATATGCTCCCAACACTGTGGTCTTCACTACTTGATAATCAGAAAATTCAGCGTCATTTAATACTGACGTAAATTCCTGTGCCTTACCCAATAATGCTGTATGAACCAACGATGCCCAATGCTGTTCCGGCCACCTCAAGGCTCGAGCCTGATTTTCGAAGCTTTCGAAAAATTGTTCTGGTTCAGCCTCATTGAAGCGGGGAACAAGTTGTACTGCTTTTTGTAAACTAAAATCATTTACAGAATGCGAAAACTGCCTCCTTTCTCTTTCCCTATCAAATTCTTCCCTTGCGAATGCTCTCTGTTCCCTAGTTTGCTCAAGATTGATTTTTGCCAGCTCAAGTGCCAACGACGCTGATTCACCTTGAGACAACCCAGCTGCACTATACTGACCATTTTGCTCCGTAGATGTATCATCTTCCTCCTGCGAGAACATTGTAGTTTTTGCCCTAGCTCCCGTAGAGGGAGGAGTCTGATGTGCCATCTCTTCTTCTATAAGTTTGTCAGCAATCAGTGAACGCAGTTGCGCAGCTGTGAGAGTGCGTTTGTATTTAATGCCAATGGCACGAGCAATTTGCCAACAACGCTGTAGGGACAATTTAGGTAGGTTATGCAAAGTATATGCCGACACCAGACGTCTGACTCGTCTAGGTGGCATAAGCTATTCGCTATGCACAGTACGATTGCAGAATATGCATACAAGCAAAGCTGACTGCAAAAGTCTCCACACCGAACAGGCTAGTAACAACTGACACGCAAAATTTGTAAAGCAATGCCAGACAGCTACACTGTTCTAGAAGATTGACCGTAGCGAAGCGAGCACAATGAACAAGCTAGTAGCGAGCTGTTGAACGATCACACAATAGCAAGGCTGACCATAAAGCAACTGACACACAAAATTTGTAAAGCAATGCCAGACAGCAAGCTGCACAATGTTCCTGCTACGAGCTTCACCCTAAGCTCAACCGTTTCTCTAAGCCCAGCTCCAGCTCTCGGACAGGCTACCCATATTACATCCCAGGAATCCAAATGGCCTGTTATCCCGGGTGTAATGGGAGCAAAATAAACACAGCAGAAAAAGTTTAGACTTATATTATCCTTCACCAGTTTAGAACAGCAATATGTACACTATGTACAGTGATAAGTATAGTGCACTCCACGGTAAGCAAAGCAGAAATAGAAGCCACAAGATAGCAGACCGTGCTTCAACCAGCTCTAGAATGGGAATGACAAGGGCAGACAGGAGAGTGGTACCCACATAACCTCTGCGATTGCCAAAACCATCTTATTATTGGCTAGAACCTGGTCACTAGTTGAACGACGGGGCCCCATCATCAACTCTTAGCAACCTGGTTCGCTGGTTGGGGGAGATAGCCTGTAAATGAGGGTGTGTACATGCGCCGAATGAAGGTTACGTACTCTTTGCATGCCACACTACACAATGCTCCACAACACTACGCAACACTACACAATGCTCCACAACACTACACAACACAACACAACACTCCACAACACTACAGAACACTCCAGAACACTACGCAACACTACACAATGCTCCACAACACTACACAACACTACGCAACACAACAACACTCCACAACACTACACAATACTCCACAACACTACACAACACTCCAGAACACTCCACAACACTACACAACACAAACCTACAAATGTTTGATTGTTTTTGCATAATACAAATGAAACAAGTTTTGATTATCCTCAATTATCCTGTCTTACCTTGTATTTTACCTGGCCACGATCCTGGGGGTCACCGCCCCCGCGGCTGATTCCCACATCAGGATTCCCGGCTGACTGATCAGGCTGTTGATGCCTACACTCCACATATACATACACCAGTGCTCATCTTACCAGACATAAGCGTGTTGTTCATTCTTATGTATGAAGGCAGTGTGATTAAGAGTCAGGGTCACCTTACATTTAATGTGTTCTCTCTTCTTGCTGTTATTTGGCGGAATTTTTACTGTCTGCCAAGTGTCTTTCTTTCGTGTCTAGTGATTTCAGTTCCCAAACCTGCACACTGAACACCTTCAGGTATTAATTATTATGTAATAATAATAATAACTTTATTTACTACAAGTACATGTACAAGGTATACAGTCCTAGCTGACATCAATGACATACTACTATATATAAAGTCCCTTGTTATGCTCCGCATTTCGGGCACATTAGGTCAGTGTCCCAGGATGCGACCCACACCAGTCGACTAACACCCAGGTACCCATTTTACTGATGGTGAACATAGACAACAGGTGGAAATAAACACGTCCAATGTTTCTACTCTGGCTGGGCATCGAACCCAGGCCCTCGCCCTGTGAAGCGAGAGTGTTAACCACCAGGCCACCAGAGCCCCATGTATGTTTCAAGTGTTAGTTCTGAGGAGTCTCTATCAGTCCCAGGTCATTCACTGCGGCTTTACGTCTTTTGGGTGACAAAAATACAATAGGGAGTAGAACAACATAAATAACATCTCTGAGCTACGTCTCGAATACTTCGTCCAGCTCCCCGGCGGTGGGCCGCGTGTCCAGAATGCTGCAGGCATTTCCCCTCTGGATCGCAACACTCAGTCTCTGAAGGAGGAAGCTGGTCGCTATTTGATCCTTGGCTTCTATGACGAGTTCTTCACCCAGCTCTTTGAGGAACTTTAGAGCACACTTGCCCCATGCTCCAAGGGTCTCTGACCCTACTGGGATGAAATTATAGCAAGGGGAAAGGTCTTCATATTTGCGGGTCTTCTGAGTCTCCCTGAAGCTGGCAGCTCCACCCCCTTCAGCTTCGGAATGTTTACCTGGAGTTTACCTGGAGAGAGTTCCGGGGGTCAACGTCCCCGCGGCCCGGTCTGTGACCAGGCAAGTAGGTGTTTACCAGTGTGGCAGCACAGGTGTAGTGTCAGGCAATCTGCTGACTATTCTTCCTGGGTAGCATAGTGACTCCAGAACTCTTCTGACTTCCGTCAGACTGCTGTACTTGGGGTTCCCGTTGGGCAACAGGCTGTGGCGAGGCTTCTCTTTATGATGTCGCTGACCTCCTCGTGTCTAGCATACTTCTCTTCTGCTGTGTGACACACGAGACCATGAAGTCCGAATTGATCAGCCGTCGCCCTGCCGCAAATACATCTATGTTCGGTGAGGATGGGGGCGGCTGGGCGAAGAGCAACACCAATCCGAATGGTCTGTGGGTCGAGTCGAGTGCCCAGGGAGGAAATGGGAACAGCTAGAAGGAAATCTCCTCAATGCACTGCCTTCACCGCTTGGAGACGAACTTTGTCCTTTCCTGAAGCATTAATGAACATTGTGTTGGCGATTTTTTCCATGATCGGTTTGTTCCAGTGGGACTGTTTGTGATCTTTGGGAGGAGCTGGTCTACTGGAGGAGTCTGCAAGGGTGTCCCACCGCATCGCTGCTTCAATGAGCCTGGGGTCATGAGGTCCTACCGCACCTCTCAGGCGTTCAGGGGCAATCTCCTTGACTATTCCACTGGAAGCCAAACACGAATATATATATATATATATATAAATATATATATATATATAAAATATATATATATATATATATATATATATATATATATATAAATATATATATAACAGTGATTATGTGTGAGGTGAAAGTGTTGAATGATGAAAGTATTTTCTTTTTGGAGATTTTCTTTCTCTTTAGGTCACTCTGCCTCGGTTGGAGACAGCCGACTTGCTGAAAAAAAATTATATATATATATATATATATATAAATATATAATATATATATATAAAATATTAATTATATATAAATATATAATAATATATATATATATTATATAAAATAAATATTATA
>NW_026466240.1:0-14685 GCF_026875155.1 Cherax quadricarinatus
AATTTAAAACGGGGATTTGGAAACCATGACCAATCATTCCTAGTTATATTATGTTATCCGAGAAACAGAGTAGATCTTCAATTTTTTTTGTTTGATGATGATACAAATTGGAGGGCAAGAGTAATATAGAAGAGACCTGAAAATGTTGCTTTAGTGCTTGGAATACCTGCAGTGTTTTTTTTGGACTCAGTTTTTAAATTTTATTTTTTTGTAATTTTGTGCAAAATTGGCTGAATTATCAAATTTGTGCACTTTATGGGATAGTTCTAATAGTTTAATGGGTGGTTTCTTGTGCTCAGTCGATAGGACAGATGGCATACTAGTGAAACAGCTGAGAATTTGGTCCAACCGAGTAACAGAATTGGCTTAACCCTTAAACGGTCCAAACGTATATGTACTTTCACTCGCGCAGCGCCCCGAGTATTTTGAAAAAAAAAAATATAAAAAAAGAGCACATTTTTTTAAGTATTATAGAATAAAAAACAAATTTTAGGGTGAGTACTTACCGAGATATGAGGCTGCGAAGTTAGCACTTGGCGATCAACTGATGGCAACATGGAGCACTGCCACTTGCAAAAATTCTACATATTTGCCGTTTTCTTCTGTTTTTTTTTTTTTTTTAATTTTCTTGGTTTTCATGATATGATAATTATGTTTTATGGCAAATCTTTTGATTTCAATGCCAATTGTTGTTTATACACCAATACTATATACGAAATTATTATCATATTGTCATAAACACACATGTACACACTGACAGGTGATTTTGTACACCTGGCTGAATCACATTCTATTATCTACAACTATATACAAGTATTTACATGTCCTACTTATGTGTGTGTTTCTAGAACTCCACAACTGTATGATACTCCATGAAGCATGGATTCATAGAGTGTCACCCCACACTGGTGACAAATAAATCGTGTGTCCTTCCACTGCTGGGGTCGTTTTTTGGTGGTAGCACACACAACACACTTTTTCTGGGCATTCTTCTTCTTTTGGGTAGGTGATATTGGTACCAGATAGTGACAGTTTGGAGTGATTCGGTCTGGCACTTTCCCCTCTGGCTGTGGTTGGGGGACAGGTTGTGGTGTGACAGGTCGCTGTTGAGGGGCAGGTACAGGTGTGGTACCATACTTTCTTGCTATCTGTTTGACAACATTCAGAGAGAATTCTGCAAAATGTTGTCATTTTCCAGTCTTTATTTTGTACATATTGAATGCATTGAGCACTGCAATGTCTACAAGGTGAAAAAACAGTTTTATATACCACTTGCGACTCCTACGCACAGTCAACAAATCCTGTCATCATGTCACACCTGTCAACTAGTCGCATATTGTTTGTATAGTCCACGACAGCAGCTGGCTTTACAATAGGTTCTTTGTTGAACTTGCTCAGTCTGTCTGTCTGTACCATCTCGTTTCTGTGGATGGTTAACAGCAATGTCACGTCCCGTTTGTCATGCCACGTCAGTGCCATGATGTCATTAGCATGAAACATTTGCACTGCACCTTCAACGCTGCCTCCATTGAATTTTGGCATATGTTTTCTATTTCTTCTCACTGTTCCACATATATCAGTATTGTTTACATGTAGGAAATCAGTGAGCATAGGGCTTGTATACCAGTTGTCTGTGTACAGTGTATGGCTCTTGCCAAGGTATGGTTCCATCATCCTGCAAACAACATCACCGGAAATGCCCAACATCCGTCTATCATCATCGAGTGTGTTTCTCCCGGTGTATACAATAACATCCAACACAAGACCACTCTCACAGTCACACATAACAAAAAGTTTTATACCAAAGCAATTACATTTGCTCGGTATATATTGCTTGAATGACAAGCGTTCCTTGAACAGAATCAAGGACTCATCAACAACAATGTTCTTGAAGGGATAAAAGTATGCACTGAATTTCTGCTTCGAATGCACAAACACTTCTGGATTTTGTATAGAAGGTCATTTCTGTTTGGCGTATTTCTGTCTGAGAAGTGCAACATTCATAGCAACAGAGTGAATCTGTTGCAGGGAAGGAGGTCACAGAAAACTGGAGTACTGATGAAGTGGTCTGTGGACCAGTAATTACGTATATTGTTCTTATAGATATGTGGCATAAGCATGACAGTGGCAAAGAATAAATACATTTCAGCCACTGTTGTGTCCTTCCACCTGTGCAGCCGTGACGATTCTCCAACCTCTGTTATGTTGTCCATGACATATCGGTAATAATTGTTTGTCTGGGTCACTATCAAGTTCATTATGGGCTCGTCAAAGTACAACTGGAAATAGTCTAACTCTGTAGACTCATTCATTATGGGACATTCTGGCTGGATACCACTTCCACTCACATCAAAATCACAAGGCTGTGGCACGAATATGCTTTGTGTCCAATTCCACTCACAATCACATGGTGCAGGGTGGACCTGTGGCATGGGGCGAGGGGGAGCAAGGAGGAGGGACAGGAGTGGAGGCAGCACATGGTTGAGGGGATGCCGGGCAGTCCTTTGTCTGTCCACCCACCGCACCATGTGGTCCAGGCACCATGCCACCCACCACTACTTCCTCCATCCCCGCATACTCGCCTTCATGATCACTTTCACTGTCAGTTGCCGGGGTTTTGGATTGTGACCTGCCACGACCCTTGGGGATTGCATATGGCACACTTCCTGAACGTAGATAACGACACCTAAAAGTGCACTTCACTGGTGAATAATGAACTTCACTATCACTAGAAGAATCCTTGATTGGCATAAAATCAATCTCATCATCACTTACATCACTTTCACTATCACTAAAACACTGGGAAAATAATAGTTTCCTCTTGCAAAGTTACCTATGGGTAACACTCGCCACTCCAGAGGTGCTTGGCCCAGTGTGGCCACACTGGCTACCCCAGAGGTGATTGGCCCAGGGTCAGGTGTGGCTACCCCAGAGGTGATGGGCTGAGGGTCATCTGGGTTATCGTCGACATTTTCACTAATTCCTTGAATATTACTGGCCCCATTGGTGTCAGATTCACTAAACTCACGATCTGTATCACTTTCCTCGAATAGTAAAGTGTTAATACGATGAGGCGTGAGTAAATCATGAGGATGTGCCATGATGTTGAACCAGGATAGAACTGAGTGTAACTGGTCCTACCATGTGGTACCCAGGTGTCCCAGATTTTTTGTATACTGCACATACTGAGTGCGCACAACCCTTCTCTCATGTCTAGGCAACTCAGGCCTATTACGCCAATTTTGAAGGAATGAAAAATAAAACGTATATATATATGTTTGGGGCGCTACGCGAGAGAACGTATATATACGTTTGGACTGTTTAAGGGTTAAAATAGGACTCAACGTGAGTGAAATTGCTGATGTGTAAATTGCACCCAGACTGCTAACTTTACACCTGTGTAATTCTGTAAATTTTAGATCAAATTTCATATTTTTGGTGTCCTTACCACTAATATATCAGAATTTAAATTATGCACACACACAGTGGAATAGCCTAGAAAATGACGTAGTGGAGGCAGGAACCATACACAGTTTTAAAACGAGGTTTGATAAAGATCATGGAGCGGGGAGAGAGAGGGCCCAGTAGCAACCGGTGAAGAGGCGGGGCCAGGAGCTAAGACTCGACCCCTGCAACCACAAATAGGTGAGTACACACACACACACACACACACACACACACACACACACACACACACACACACACACTGCACTGCTCATAAAACACCGATGGGGATTTGAGGAAATGGAAGGCATGGACATGATTGGAGAAGAGGACTACATTGTAGGTACAATTCAGTCCGGAGAACATAAAGTAGTCATTGGAGTGATGTATAACCCACCACAGAACTGCAGGAGGCCAAGAGAGGAGTACGAAGAAAACAACAGGGTGATGGTGGACACACTGGCTGAGGTGGCAAGAAGAGCTCACTCGAGCAGAGCAAGTTACTGGTAATGGGCAATTTCAACCACAGGGAGATCGACTGGGGAAACCTGGAGCCACATGGGGGTCCCGAAACATGGAGAGCCAAGATGATGGATGTGATACTTGAAAACCTCATGCATCAACATGTCAGGGACACAACCAGAGAAGAGGGAGATGACCAGCAAGACTGGATCTTGTGTTCACCCTGAGCAGTTCAGACATTGAGGACATACACTTACGAGAGGCCCTTGGAGCTAGCGATCACGTGGTCCTGAGTTTTGATTATATAGTAGAGTTACAAGTGGAGAAGGTAACAGGAACTGAAGGGGACAGGCCAAACTATAAAAGGGGGGGACTGCACAGGTATGAGAAACTTCCTGCAGGAGGTTCAGTGGGACAGAGAAATGGTAGGAAAATCAGTAAACGAGATGATGGAATATGTGGCAACAAAGTGCAAGGAGGCAGAGGAAAGGTTTGTTCCCAAGGGAAACAGAAATAATAGGAAGACCAAAACGAGTCCTTGGTTTACCCTAAGGTGTAGGGAGGCAAAAACTAAGTGCAACAGAAAAGGTACAGGAGGCATAGGACCCAGGAAAACAAGGAGATTAGTAGAAGAGCCAGAAATGAGTATGCACAGATAAGGAGGGAGGCCCAGCGACAGTATGAAAACGACATAGCATCGAAAGTCAAATCTGACCTGAAACTGCTGTATAGCCACATTAGGAGGAAGACAACAGTCAAGGACCAGGTGATAAGGCTGAGGAAAGAAGGTGGAGAACTCACAAGAAATGATCAAGAGGTATGTGAGGAGCTCAACACGAGATTTAAGGAAGTATTTACGGTAGAGACAGGAAGGACTCTGGGGGACAGACCAATGGGACACCAGCAAGAATACACCAACAAGTGTTGGACGACGTACATACAGATGGAGGAGGTGAGAAACGCTAAGGGGGCATCGAACCTGAAAGCAATGGACCGACACATCCCCGTCCAGAAAAATTTTTGCCAACCCAACCAAACCCCCGCCCCGGGGCAAGGTACAGGGGGGCCCAAAAAACAGGGAGGGGCCAAAAAGATAAAATGGATGTAACGGAAAACCATGCATCAAAGTAAAAGGACACAAACCGAAAATTAGGATAAGAAAAGACCGGACCGGTTTTTTCCCCCCCTGAAAAAGAAATTGGGGGACTCACAAAAAAGGGCCCGGGGGAAAGTAGTGTCCCGAGTTTTGGAATTATTTAGAAAGAACAAGGGGAGGGTAACGGGAAATGGGGGAAAAACCAAACAAAAAAATAAAAGGGGGGGGAAATGCCCCGGGAAAGGAAAAAAATCCGCCAGGGGTTTATTGGGCCCCCGAAAATTTTTAAAAACCCCAGTAAACGAAATAATATTCCCCCCGTAAAAAGGGCCCGGGAAAAATTTTTTCCCCCCCCCCCCCTTTCCCCAAAAACCAGTCCTTTTCCCCTTTTTAAAAGGGGGTTAACCAAAACAATTCCCAACAAATATTTCAGGAAAGGGAACCCGGAAAAAGGAGATTATTAAAAGACCCCAGAAAGGGTTGGCCCCCTTAACCCCCCCCACAAAAGAAAAAAAACCCCTTTCCCCCCAAAAAATTTAAAATTCCCCCCCCAAAAACCCTGAACCACTTAAATTAAAACCCAACCCATCAAACCGGGTTTTCCAAAAGAATTTAAACCCCCCAAAATCAAATTTAACCCTTCCAACCCCAATTGGGAATTTTCCCCTTGGAAAAAATTTTTTTGGGGCAGCCGAGGGAAAACCCAGTTTTCCCAAAAATGTTTAGATACAAACAGATGAGGGGGAGGTAAAGAAACGGCAAAGGGCCATCAAAACCCATAAAAGGGAAAGGGACCGCCCCCCCATCCCCGTGGGCCCTTAAGGGGGAGCAGATATTTTTGGCTCCCCACTTACCACAATTTTCAACACGTCCCTGGAAACGGGGGCAACACCTGGGGAAATGGAAAGGGAAAATGTGGGCCCCCATTTTTAAAAAAGGGGGACAAAAAGGGCACTAAACAATAGCCCCGTGCCCACTGACATGTATAGTATGCAAAGTTATGGAAAGATTATCAGGAGGAGGGGTGGTGGATCCCCTGGAACGGAACAAAGAAAAAACGCCAACCAGCATGGGTTTAAAGGAAGGAAAATCCGTGTCAAAAACCCCTTCGGAGTTTTTATGATAAAATAACAGAAGAAAGACACAGAGAGGGGGGGGGTTGGAATTGCATCTTTTTGGACGCAAAAAGGCCTTTGACCCCATTTCCCCTCACAAGATTAGTGTAGAACTGGGAGCATCAGGCGCATATAACGGGAAGGGGCCTGCAAGGGTTTCCAGAGAAAACCCGACAGGGAGGCAACAACGAGTCATGGTACGTAAGGGTTTATCACAGGGGGGAAACCTGTACAGGGGGGTCCCACGGGGGTCGGCCCCCTAGACCATTGCTTTTTTTTGTTATAGTGAAAAACCCTAAAGGGAAGGGTTTAACCTCAAATGCCCCCTTTTTTGCAAAAGAAGAATTTAATGAGGAGAATTAAATCAATGAGGACCGGCAGGATTTAAAAGAGACCTGGACAGACGGGACCCCCTGGCCAGCAAATGGGCTTCTCAAATTTTAAAACCTGCCAAATAAAATTTCAAAAAAGAAAGGGGAAGGGAAACAAAAACCCAACAGACAGAGAAAGGGCCCTAGGGGGCCAAAAAGGAACTCCCAACCTCACTAAAAGGAGAAAGATCTTGGGTGGGGTTAACACCGAGCATGTCCCCCGAAGCACACATAAAACAAATAACTGCTGAAAGCATAGGGGCCCGCCGGGCAAACCTGAGAACAGCTTTCCCGATACCTAGTAAAGGAATCGTTCAAGACCCCTGTACACCATGTATGTCGGGGCCCTTACTGGAGTATGCAGCCCTTTTTTGGAAACCCCCCACTTAAATAAAAAAGCCCAAGAAACAGAGAAAGTACAAAGGTTTGCGAAAAGGGTTAGTTCCAAGCAAAGGGGGAAAGCCCTATGAAGAATGTTTAAAGGGGAAATCGGCCTGCCCACACGGGGGGACGGGGGTCGGGGGAGACATGAAAAACGACATTTTAAAATATTTGCGCAGAATAACAAGGGGGACAAAGACAGGATTTCCAGGGGGGGGAAACACAGAAAAAAAGGGGGCCCAAGGGGGGAAAAGTTGAAGACACAGATAAAGCCCAGAGAGATTTTGGGGAAGTATTTCTTCACCCAAAAGAGTTGTAAGGCAGTGAATACCCTAGAAAGTGATGAGGGAGGCGGGAACCATACATTTTTTTTAAAAACGGGGGTTTGTTTAAAGCTCATGGAGCGGGGAGAGAGAGAGGGGGCCCAGACAACCGGGAAAAAGGCGGGGCCAGGAGCTAAGACTCGACCCCTTTGCAACCACAAATAGGTGAGTACACACACACACAAAACCTATAGCGGGAAACAACCCAACGGGGGGGTGGAAATCTTTAGCCAAGTACCCCCCAAAATTTTTGGTGCATCTCAAAGCTGTTCAATTTTTGGCAAAGGACAACCAAAGCAGGGAGAGGTCCCCAGATTGGGGAAGTGTTTTGGGCCCCCCACGGTTACCCTTAGACAATTTAAAGGGGTAACCAGGTCGGTGACACCTACACTACCTGAGACCTCTCTTCCTGTTTTGGGTTTGCCCCTTTTCAACATCCCCCAGCTCCTGATATGTACTGAGAAGTGTAAAAAGTACTTGAGCAAAAGTTTTCCCCCCTCCTCCTCTTTTGGCTTGTCCTCCCATATTTTAAGATCGCCCTTTTCCCGATTGTTTTGCAACACACACACACACAACAAAACACACACACACACACACACAACACCCCACCACACACACACCACCACACACACCCACACACATAACATTTTATAATATTTTTTTTAAAAAGGGGGGGCCGTCTCCCACCGGGGCAGGGGGGACCCAAAAAAAAGAAAACCCCCCCAAAAAAAAATATTTTCATCAAAAATTCAACCTTTCACCTCACTCATACATAATCCCCCTGTTTTTTACAAAATTTCCCAGAACACAACAGTTTAGAAGCATAAACATAAAAGATACACAACAAACCCCTCCAAATTTCCCCAAAACCCCCAAACCCCCCCTTTTAAAGTGCAGGCATTGTATTTTCCTTTTTCCAGGACTCAAGTCCGGGTATATAAAAAAAAAGGGTTTCTTAAAACCCTTCACTAAATTTTAAAACCCTGCTCATGCCCCAAATTAGCCGCCCAGGCCCAAAAAAACCCTTTTCGACTCCATTCACTAAATATCTAACACGCTCGTGCACGCTTGCGGGAAGTCCTGTCCTCCCCCCAAAAATTCCCCTTTTAAACCCCCTCCCTCCAACCTTTTGAGATTACCCTACCCAAAATTTTTCCTTTCCCCAACAATTTATACACTCTCCATTTTCATTCTTTTTTCACCCTTTCTCTCTAAATAACATAAAAACTTCAAAAAACCCCTCTTCAGCCCTCAACTAAATACTTTTTTTAAACTCCACCCCTCCAAATTTTCCCACACTTAAAATTCTCTGATAATATTTAAAACCACAAAATTCCCTTAGACGGGACATCTCCAGGGGGGGGTTTCCAAGGGCCTTTCCCCCCACGGCGGGGCATTTAAAAACCCCAAGCTTCACCCCCCAAAAAAGGGGTTTTTGGTACCACTTTTACCTTCAAAACTTTCCCCTTTAATTTGCCTCCTTTTACAATATTTTTTTTCCCCCACAATACCTCAATGCCCAATCACCTTTTTTCCCTCATCAATTCTAGGGTTTAATTTAATCGTTCATAAACCCCCATTTTCTGACACATCAAACCCCCCAAAAAACTAAAAAAATCTCTTTTTCCCATCCCCCTTCTCCCAATTGATGCCCAATTTTTCTTTTTTCTAAATAAATTTGCAACCCTAATCATCTTATTTCAAAACAAATGTTCACTTTCAGCTTTTTTAACCTTGAAAACACCCCCCAACCGTCCACAATTTTTTCCAACTTTTCTCAGGGGCCTCCCCAAATAACACAGTATCATCAGCAAAAAAAAAATTTGTGCCTTTTCCCATTTTGTACTTGATTCCCCAAAAATTTAATCCCCCCCCCCTTTTCCCCAACACCCAAGCTTTTAAACTTTTTTTAAAACCTCTATCTATAAAAAAATTTTAAACACCCAGGGTGACATTCCCAAAACCCTGTCTAAAACCTTTTTTTAAACCAAAAAATCCCCCTCTCCCTTTTACACCCTAACCAGTGCCTCATTTACCTCAAAAAAAACTCTTTCCCAACATTTAGTAACTTACTCCCAATTCCATACAACTGCAACAATTTTACCACTTTGCTCCCCAAACTACTCTTTTCCAATGCCCCCCCAAACCCCATAAATGCAATGAAAGTTTCCCCCTATTTTTAATTTTAAATACTGTTCACATATACTTCAGTGTAACACGATCTACACATCCCCACCCACTCTAAAAACCTCCCAGCTCATCTGCAATCCTACTCTCTGTCCCTTTCCTTTTTAAATTTTTTCAGTAATAAAACCCCCTTACCCCTTTACCTGGTATACTCCCGTAAAAATTAAAATTTCCCCCATAAAATTTTTTCAATCTCTTTTTTCCCCCCCCCCCTTTGATGAAAGGGAAATATAAAATTTCTCTCTGCCAATCCCTAGGTACCCCCCCTTCCCCCCCCCCTTTTAACATTTATTAAACCCAAAAAAACCAACCACTCCAAAACTATTCCCCCCCAAAAATTTTAACATTTCTGTTCATGGGTCCCATCAGTTCCAGCTGCTTTTCCCCCCCTTTATTTTTACGTAATGCCTCAAGAAACCCCCCCCACACCCTTACATCCGCTCTTTGTTTTACTTCCCAAAAAATGTTTTTAAAACCCCCCGGCCAAATGCATGAAAATTTCCGGCCCCCCCTTTCTTCCCCAACATTCAAAAATTTCCCCCAAAATATTCCTACCAACTACCCAAGCCCCCCAGTTTTCCCCATCAACTAACTCCCTACTCTGTTTTTTTAAATGACAAATCCATTCGGGTTCCCCAGGCTTTCTTTTCTTTTTTTCTCTCTCCAAAATTTTTTGTTTTTTTTCCCCAAAATTTTCTTGTCACTGCCTCTCCTACCATCATCTCTCTCCTTTTGGCCCCTCCCCTCACCACTCTCTTTTTAACCCTTTTTTGTACTCTCCATATATTCTACTCTTCTTATAACTTTTGCTTTTTAAAAACCCTCATAACTAAACCCTTTTTTTCCCTTTTATCACACCCTTTTCTTCCCCTCATTCCCCCCAATCACTCCTCTTTTTTCCTTTACCTTTCCCTCCTATATCCCCAAACTTTTGTCCCAAAATTCTAATACGCAATTTTTTAAAAATAAAACCCCCCTCTTCAAAAAAACCCCCCCCCACTCATTACTTTCACCAGCTCACCATTCCCCAATTGTTTTTCTTAAAATCCAACCTAACTTCCTCCTCCTCTTACTTTTGTCCCTTTTTTTCCCTTTTTTTTCCCATCTACCCTTTTCTAAAACTTTAAACAAAAACTAGATAATGATCTGATATATCCCCTTTTCCCCCCCCTATAAGCAGTACTTTTTGAAATCTACCCATCAACCTTTTAACCCCCCAATACAAATAAAAAAACTACTTTCATTATGTGCAAAATTCATATCTTGTATAAATTGTTTAAAAATTTTTTCTAAAAATATATAATTTCTTATTAAACCAACCCCCTTTCTACCCCATAGTTCAATTAAAGGCTCTCCATTTTCATTGCCCCCCAGCACCCAAAATGTACCTACTACTGCCTCACAACATTTTTTACCCACATTAGGATTGAGAAACCCCAACTACTTTGGTTTAAAGCTCTTCCCGCACCAAATCAACATTTCTTAAAAAAACTCTCTCTCTCCTCTACACTTTTTTTCTTCCCAGGGGCATAAACACTTTCTAAAACCCACTTTTTACATCCAACCCTTTTTCTGATTTCACATAATCCTTGAATTTTTCATTTAATTCCCCTTCCCTTTTTCCCGCCATAACTTACCTTCAACATTATTGTTACTCCTTTCCCTTTGCTTTTTTTTCTACTAAAAAAACCCCTGTTGGTTTGACCCAAAAATTTGACAAGGTTAGGTTTTAAAGGGTTCCTGCTTTTTTTTGACAAGCTTTTTACAGGTTAATGATTCCTAACTTTTGTGACAAGGAAAAAGCTGTTAACCTACAAAACCCCTCATTTGAAAGCATTTTTATTGTCCCTGAACATACAATAAGGAACAGGAAAAGAATTGGGGCCATCGTGGGCCAGTATTTTCTTCTGATCAGCTGACTTTAAACCCCGTTGACATCATAAGGCTGTAAAAAAGGGGTTCCCGACCGAGTCCTCCCCCGGGTAAATGACTCAGATGAAAATGGAATTTCTGGAAAGGGTACAGCCAGAGGAAGTTGGGTGCTTTTCTGCCCCTCTTGTGGTAAAAAAAAATTGCTTTAAGCCGTCCCCCGAAGTGGGTCCAAGTGTGGAAATTTGACAAAATTTTTCTCTACTAAAACTCTCTTTTCCCCTTCAGCTTTTTTTCACTTAGAGCTAAAGACATCCAATTTGTTTCAATTTAAACATCCACAATCATCTCTTTCTTTTCAATTTACACAACATCCAAGCACATTCAAACATTCCACTTTGATGGTTTTCTTCTTATTCTTTTTTGTAGGCCAAAAACGGGAAAAGGGGTTTCTACCCCATTGCACTTTCAATTTTTGGTTTTACTTTTTCCAAGGAAAAAATTCTTTTTCCCTTTCCCCCCCTAAATTTTTTTTAACACATCCTGAATATGTATATAAATAAATATAATAATTGCTAAATATTTAATTTTTAAAAATAAAACATTAGAAATTTCTGAAATTTTTATGCCTACAAAAAAAATTAAAATAATTACTGTTTTAAATTTGCTGAAGTGAAAGGGACCCCCACCAACTCCTGCTGTGTTAACCACACAACCACACCACCCTTACGCTCTGCTGCCCAGCCCCCCCAGAGGGTATTATGACTCTGCTTTTCCATGTTTCATGGAGATATTTTGAGGGACAACCCTGTGTCCCAAAAATTTTTTATGCCCGGTTTTAAAAGATGTATCAGGTGAGAGTGAGGTTTTTTTGTAATTTTTAGCTTGGAAAATTTTCAAATTATTACTGGTTTTTGTAAAAACCTCCCAACTGTGTTTCTAAAGGTGCTACAATTATTCTCCTTTGTGGTATGTTTTTGGTTCAATATTTGAGCCACTGATTGTGAAAAATGTGAATGTGTAATGGGGGGAGAAGCAGAGTGCAAAAAGAAGGAATGTCCACCATGTCAGATGTAAGTATTAATTTTTTTATTTTAAATGTTTGCATGCATGTCAAACAGGTGACTACAATGAGGAGGGAGGGGTTAACCCCTTCCCTTTTTTTTTACAAAAATCAAAAGAAAAAAAAACTTTAGAAAGTATTTTTTTTTTTTTGGGGGGTCACCCTGCCTCTGGGAAGGGTGGTTTTTTTTAACCCAAAACAGTCCAAACGTATATTAATTTTTCCCCGCTATGCCCCAAAATTTTAATTCGTTTTTTTTTTCCCTGCCTTCAAATTTGGCCCTTTGGCCCAGAGATGCCTTGTCGCATGAAGGGGTCCTAACACTCATGTGGCGGGGTATTAAAAAAATCGGGGGCCACTTTACCTTGGGGGAAAAACCAGTTCAAATGAGCGCCCGCTAAGCAAAAGCGCAGCAAAAAACCCGGGGGTTCATGAGCATGTTTATTACATCCCATTTTAAAGGAAAATGTTTTTTACCCGGTTTAGGGCTTTGAGGGGGATGTGGCCACAAGGTGGGGGGGAAATATAAAAAAAAAAAAAAACGGAAAAAAAACCCCTGTGAATATTTGTGCAACACCCTTTCAAAAGTCTTGGGTGACAGGTGGGTGGTGGGTGGCTGGCTGGCTGGCGGTGGCAGGCTGGCAGGCTGGGGTTGGCAGGCTGGCTGACTGGCTACTTGGCTGGATGACTGCTGACTGTTTGGCTGGCTAGCTGGGTGGCTAACTGGCTGGCTGCTGGCTGGCCAGCTGGCTGGCCGGCTGCTGGCACCCTGGCTCTATCTCCGTTTGTCTGTCTGTATCTATGTCTATCTCTGTCTCTCTGTCTCTAGCTCTGTCTATTCTTTGTCTCTATCTGTTTTGTCTCTGTCTGTCTGTCTCTGTCTCACAGGTATACTAAATACATGTATACATAGTGTAAATTGCCTAGGATAAACCCAAAAAAAATCCAGACAAAGTGCTATACTCTGCTTGAAGATGTAGGTAAAGGTGATGACGCAGTCTTGTGGCTCTCTCTGAGACAGAGAGCTAGACGGATAGAAAGATAAACAGGGAGCTTGACATACAGACAAATAGACAGACATGTTTGTGACCCAGCGAAAACAAAGGAGGGTGATGGTCATCAGACGTCCCCTTCTAATCTTCTGTTATCTGCTGCACCCTCCCCCACCCCTCGTGTATGCTCATCAAACGTTAGCTCTGATCAGATGTTACCCTCATCTTATCTGTCACTGTCAGGGGTGGACTTTGTTTTTTATGCTTCAAGGCAATTTTATTATTTTATTTTTAAATTATGTATTTTCCTCCTCCTCCTCCCCCTTCCCCCTCCTCCTCCCTCCTCCTCCTCCTCCCCCTCCTCCTCCTCCTCCTCCTCATTGTTATTATTATTTATTTTATATACTTCCACATATCCAAAACATTACTGGGGACATATAAATTTGTATATATTCCAAGACAATAGTAAATGGCCAAGGCACCTGTCAATGTGTTTGTGACAATGTGTTTTACAATTTCAGTACCTAATACTAGTGTCAGAACAAAGATTGGTTATGAAATGACAAGAACGACAATAAATTGTAATTATTATCAGATCATGAAAATTATATAAAAAATATGAAAATAGAAAAAAAGGTATATCAGCAACACTTTTGCAAGCGGCAATGCCCCCATGTTGCCGTCAGGTGATCCCCAAGTGCCAACTTTGTGGCCCCATATCTCGGGAAGTATGACTCTGAATTTTTTTTTTATCCTATAACATTTATTATCCTATAACACTTATAACTATATTTTCATATAGTCGGACTTGAGTCCTGGAAATGGGAAGTACAATGCCTGCACTTTAAAGAGGGGTTTGGGGGTATTGGCGTTTGGAGGGATATGTTGTGTATCTTTATAGTATTTTGCTTCTAAACTGTTGTATTTGAGCACCTCTGCAAAAACAGTGATAATGTGCGAGTGTGGTGAAAGTGTTGAATGATGATGAAAGTATTTTCTTTTTGGGGATTTTCTTTCTTTTTTTTTTGGGGCACCCTGCCTCGGTGGGAGACGGCCGACTTGTTGAAAAAAAAAAAAAAAAAAAAAATTAGAAAATGTGCTCTTTTTTTTTCAATAAAAAAAAAAAAACAGATTTTTTTATTTTTCAAAATATTCGGGGCACTGGGGTAGTGAACGTATAATACGTTTTTTCCATTTACAGGTTAAAATAAGTATGTATGCTGTATATAAACAGAGTCATTATCTGCCTAATGAAAGGTTTGGTTCAAAAATTTATGTAAATATACAAATTACAGTATTCATAAAATTTCTTGATGTCTTGAGTATTTTTTCCCCAAGGAGAAAATTTGCCAATAAAAATAAAATAAAAGGAAATTAAAGGG